>MCJB01023478.1:137250-150043 GCA_002018475.1 Nicotiana obtusifolia
GTAGACTACCCCGGCATCCAACCATTTGATGATTTCTTTCTTTACCACCTCTTGCATTGATGGGTTCAACCGTCGTTGATGTTCCACACTCGGTTTGGTCTTACTTTCCAATTGGATTTTATGCTTGCAAATTCCCGTGGGAATCCCACGAATGTCCGCAATTGTCCATCCTATGGCTTGCCTATGCTCCTTCAAGACTTTCAACAATCTTTCCACCTGCACATCATTCAACAAAGAAGAAACGATTACCGGTAAAGTATCATTTGAGCCAAGAAATTTATACCTCAAGTGCGGAGGAAGTGGTTTGAGCTCTAGTTGTGGTGGCTCAATAATAGATGGCTTTGCGGGAGGTGTGGATCTATTCTCGAAGTCGAGAGAGAGCTTTTCCGGAGCATAAGTGTAAGAACCAAGCCGCTCCAGTGCATTTACCGATTCCATATATCCCTCCATATCTTCACCATCAAAGTTCACCAATATAGCCGCCAATGCTTCACCGAGGCATTGTTCTTCCATTTTCATTTCAACCGCATCTTCCACCTCATCAACAATATCAATCATCGAAATGCTTTCATACTCATCTGGTAGTTTCATACCCTTGCTTGCTTGGAATGTGACCTCTTAATCTTTCACATGGAATTTGATTTCATTCCGTTCCGAATCCATGATGCTCTTCCCGTGGCTAGGAATGGTATCCCCAAGATGATAGGGAACTCTTTGTCAACCGCACAATCAAGGATTACAAAATCGGCGGGTAAATGAAACTCTCCCACTTTTACAATCACGTCATCAACAATTCCTATCGGTCTCTTGATGGAACGATCGGCCATTTGCAATATCATACTTTTTGGTCTTGGAATTCCTAATCCCGCTTGTTTGTAAATAGCAAGCGGCATTAAGTTAATGCTAGCCCCATTATCACAAAGGGCCCTTGCAAAATCACGCGCCCCGATAGTGCATGGAATAGTAAAGGCTCCCGGCTCTTCTTTCTTTTGGACGGTGGTTGTGGCAATAATGGAACTAACCCGGTGAGTCAGGTTCACCACCTCATTCTTGGTGGTCCTCTTCTTGGTGATCAAATCTTTTGAATATTTGGCAAAACCTGGCATCTCTTGAAAAGCTTCCAAGAACGGGATGTTTACCGATAATTGCTTTGGAATGTCATAGAACTTCTCAAGTTTGCTATCATCAACCCTTCTTACAAGTCTTTGAGGAAAAGGAGGAGGAGATCTAGGAATAGGCGAAAGAATTGTTGGTGTCTCTTTTGCCTTTTCCTTTACCACTTCCTGGTTCTCTTCTTGCACTTGCACATCTTCCAGAATTTTTTCAATTTCGACAACACTTGGCTCATCAACCTCAACCCCTTTCTTGAACTCTTCTACCTCAATCGCTTGTTCACCCTCTCCTTGTAGTACCTTCCCACTCCTAGTAATAATTGCCATGGCATGAGAAGTTGGGCCATTCCCACTACCCTTTGGGTTTGCAATTATGTCACTAGGGAGTGTTCCCTTTTGCTTTGGATTTTGCTCCCTAGAGAGGTCTCTCATTTGCATCTCCAATTTTTGAATGGATGCGGTATGAGAGCCAACAAGCTCGGTCATGTTCCTCATAGAAGTGTCGGATTTTTCTTGATTTTGCAATACCCGTTGAAGCATACTTTCCAACTTAGACTCACTTGAGGAACCTTGATTTGAATATTGACCCTTTGGGGGGGAACATAGGGATTTGAACTCTGGTTTGAGAAGTTGTTGTTGTTGTTCCAATTTTCTTGGTTTGAGCCACCTTGGTCATTTCGCCATTGTTGGTGGCCTTGCCCTTGCGGGTTTGGCCTCCATTGATTTTGTGGTCCTTGACCTTGGTATTGTTGCCTTTGATACCCTCCTTGAGAGTTGTTGACATAATTTGCTTCCTCAAAATCCTCATTTGATACGGGTTGCACATTCTCAACCACATTTACCTTCTTCGTTTGGCTTTCGGTGAACATCTTTGTCAACACATTAACATTTGTAGCAAGCCCTGCAATCACTTGATCTCTCTCTTGATTTTCCTTGATCATGTTGCTCAAGGAAGGAGAGCCATATGTAATTCCACCTGTGGTATCCTCGGAATGCCATGCTTGATTATGCTTGGCCATTTTGTCAAGTATTTGTGTCACCCTTGCGAATGATTTGTCCATGAGAGATCTGGCAGCTGCATTCTTGGCTATAGATTGGTTCATCGGATCCAAGCCCATATAGAATTTCTCCAACAAAATAGAATCCGGGAAACCATGATTAGGAGACCTCACCAAATATAATTTGACGATCCCATGCCTCATGTAGATGTTCTCCCGGTAATTGTTGAAAATGAAGATTTTATCCCGGAGCTCAGACTTCTTACTTTGCGGGAACCATTTAGACAAGAAGGCTCAGACAAGTTCGGGCCAGGAATGAATGGAGTTTGGGGGAAGATTTTGAAGCCATTTCCTTGCGTCCCCAGCTAGAGAGTACTTGAAGCATCTCAACCTTAGGGCATCATCAGAGACATTGTTCTGCTTATGCATAGCACAGACACCCAAGAAGTTTCTAAGATGTTGTGTTGGATCATCATCAGTGGAATTCCTGAAAAACCCCTCCGCTTTGAGCATAAGGATTAAACCGTGTTCTACCTTGAAAGTTGCAGCGCCAACGGCCGGAGGTACAATAGCATTTGTATCCTCAATGTACTCCTCGATATCCGCAAAAGTATTTTCTTCCATTTCTGCCTCCACGTCTTCACCATATTCGGACATGTTTTCCTATCAATACCAAGCAAAACAAGCAAAGTGTGATAGAATAGAATAAGACGTACAATAAAGCACACACTAATTAGTAATTTTGAAACCATATTCTCCGGCAACGACGCCAAAATTTGATACGCTCAAATTACACTTTAATAAATAGTGTGAGACAGTCGATGTCAAATATAATAACCCAACAAGGTTGGGGTCGAATCCCACAGGGAATAGGTGTGAAAAGGTTACTTGACTAGTGTGTTACTCGACTAAAGTCATAATTCTATCCAGTTAACCGTAACAAGAGTATGTATTAATGGTAACAAGAGTATGAATTGAGTTTGGTTTTAGGTGATGGCTAATTGAAATATTGAGAATGTAGATAATTTGATTAAAGAAATCAAGGTTGAGTCCCCATTAATGAAGTGTAATGCTACCAGTATTAATATGATATATTTCTAATGGAAGGTCCTTTTGATATGCAAATGATGACTAAATGACTACCCAATATTTTCAAATAGTTAGGTAATATTTCCTCTTTATGATTTTTCCAAATATAAAAGAGTTGCAATTAAGAACAATCAATTTATGCCAAATAAAATTCACTTATTCCTAAGCGATTTTATTAAACAAGGTTTAAAGCCTTGAGTCTTTGGTATTTACTTCTACCAAATTCTACCCCACTTTCCCAAGCAAAGCAAGAATTTAATGGCACTTGTTAATGTTTGCAACCACCAACAATAAATGAAGAATGAGAAGTAAATAAATATCAACCAACCATTATATATATATTCAATGTTAAACACCCAGTAATATAACACCCATTTAGGGTCCATAACCTTAGTATTTAGAGTTAGCTACTCATACTAAAATACAAAAGCAAGAGAATATTAAATGCCATAAAGCTTACAAAGTGAAAGATTCTTGACCCAAAAGCTTCCAAAAGAGAGGAATATTAATGCCTTGTATTGTAGCTTTAAAGTCAGACAAGATAGAGCCCACAAAACCCCAATAAATCTATTTATAGAGGGCCAAAAATCGGGACAAAAATCGAACAAAACTGCCCTTTCAGGTTGAATATGCGACCGCATTTCTATCACATAACAGACATGCGGTCCGCATTTTTGACATGGCCATCGCAGATTGTAACCCTAGTTTCATCTTCACCGCGTTCATGGTTTGCGGTACGCATTGTAAAAATGCGACCGCATCTTGCATCACATTTTCTTCCTTCAGTAGACTTCATGTTTATTTTGCGGTTACTTCTGCGGCTCGCAAACAAGTTATGCGATCGCAGATGAGACTGCATTTTTTACGTTGAACTTTGCCCAGAAATCTGTTTTGATCTGCGATCTCTCTGTGAAATATGCGGTTCGCATGTGGGTTTTTGCGATAGCATATCCACATTTGCGATGCCTTTTTGCTCTTTTCTTGTCTTTTTGTGGTTTTTTGAACTCTTTTCCATGCTCTTAGGTCCTTACGCCTCATACACTGCAAAAATACTAAAATTGCATAAGTACAAAGGGAAATTGCATTTAAAACAAGCTAAAATTTAAGCAATTAGCATCAAATGTGCCAAAATTCTCCGGCACATCACTTGGTAAGGATGGCTATTTCTAGGAGGTGGCGCACAGTTTTGGTTGTAGTGTTGCTAGGGCCATGTGTAGGGTTGGGCATTCATAACCGCATCTTGAGGTGGTGCCACAGAATAAGTTGCATCTTGATGTGGGTAATAGTGTTGTGGGGTTCTTGGTGGCATATAAAAATGGTCAAATGATCGGCGAGACCCCCTTGAACTCGAAGCCATTATGGATCCCTCCTCTCTCTCCCTTTGCAACTAGCCAAACCCCGTGAGCCATTTTGGATGGCCTGTGATGTAGCTTTCAAGGAGGCTTGACTCAAGATCCTTCCCGTTTTCAGACCGCTTTCTACCATCTCCCCAATCTTGATAGCCTCAACAAATAGCTTGCCCATAACGGACATCATATTCTAGAAGTAATCAGCCTCTTGGGCCTGTAGGAAGACTGTAACTATTTTTGCTTCGTCCATCGGAGGTTTTAACTTGGCATCTTGCTCACGCCATTTGACAGCATACTCGCAGAAACTTTCCGCAATTTTCTTTTTTAAATTGGACAAGGAATTTCTGTCGGGAGCTATGTCCACATAATACTAAAATTGTCGGACAAAATCTCGGGTCAAATTGTCCCATATGTGCCAATGGGTGATTTCTTGATCCATGTACCACTCGGAGGCGATTCTTGTTAAGCTTTCTCCAAAGTAGGCCATCAGAAGCTCTTCTTTTCCACCAGCCCCTCTCAGCTAATTGCAGTATCTCTCTAAATGGGCGATTGGGTCTCCGTGCCCGTCATATTTTTCGAACTTCGGCATTTTGAAACTAGCAGGTAAATGAACATTGGGAAACATGCACAAGTCCGAATAGGAGATACTTTTTGGGCCACTCAAGCCTTGCATATTTTTCAAGCTATATTCCAAGATTTTCATCTTCCCAACCATTTTTTCCTGCTCGGGACAATCGAAGACTCATACTGTGGCTGTTGAGCGTACGAGTCCAGAGTGACATGAGTCCTATCAGGTAGAAATTGCGAACTATGAAAGGTGAATATTGGGGGTTCAAAGCATGTCCTAGGCACAGTTGGTAGTGCCATGGTGAGAACTGGTGGTGTGGAGAACAATGTTGAAGGTGCCCCGGAAAATGGTGCCCGGGGGCGAACCACAGAAGGCATACTAGAAAAGGTAGATGATATTATAGGGTACCAACACGGGATAAATGGGTTGGTCATAGGGATGTTGGTAGTTCCACTCGTACTTGGGATCAGCTCCGGGAATCCGGGAATTGCACTTGGCGGTTCCCTACCATTGGACCAGGCGTCCCACATTTTCAGCATGCGGAGACACAACATCTTATTTTCTTCGACAGTTGCCGACTCAGGTTGTGAAATATCCAGTTAAAGGCTATCCTCAGGATTAATATTGCGGAGATTGCTTTCTGAGGCTGTTGGAACCTTTCCTTTGGATCTTGTAAAATAGGGGTGAGAAGCCAGATTACCAACTAAACCAACCACCTGAACAGAACCTAGCACTGAACTATCAAGAACACGAGTGGGCCTCAAATGTTATTCCGGGGGCCCACAGGACATCAGTCAGTCTTGGCGCGGGCCCGATCACAAGCTCTTCCTGATGGAATTCTTGGTCGGCCATGACCTAGCGAGCGAAAGACAGCAGTGAAGCAAAGAACATAGCTCGAGTCATACTCTCACACTCGTTGCATTTCATCATAGTGTAGTCAGCCCGGGCTTCCACTACCTGCATGGCCCTATTGTTTCGATCTTGCAACCTCAGCACACTCTCTTCCAATTTGTTGATCAATGAATAACAGTGTTCTTTTTTCGTCTTGAAGTCTTTGACTTGCTGACCCATTTCATTTTCGAGAGTGGCTAACTCTTTCCTCATAATTGCGACTTCTCTGTCGTAACTTTAATTTGCCTGGCGAGCTAACCTTGTTTGTTCTTCTGCATCTTTCCTTAATTGAAACACCCTTGCCCACGCTTTTGCCAAATCTTTCTCGGCCTTTGTCAGGTCGGCCTCATAGTCATGCACTTTTCACCTCAAGTTGCTCATGATGTTTTCGTCCCTCTCACTTCTTACGGGCGTCTCGGCTGCTATCTTCATTTCCCGGAGGTGAGCTTGAAGGGCTTCATTTTTCCGGGCTAACCTTTTCTTTTCTCCCTCATGTTCAGCGGGTTGCAATCCACTTTCAAATTTGATGGTTTTGACTTGATGCTCTAGTTTGCTAATGATATTCTATTATTCTTTCTCTTTGGCTAACCAAACACTGTTCTTGTGCCCCGTCAGTGAATTGTCGAACATGGGGCCTTTTGGCGGGCTGTTCCGGCTCTTGTTCGACTCGGGCTCTCTTACCATACCATGCTGTGTAGTTAGACTCTACCTCACCATATGATAAATCCTGCACCTGAACCTACATTGATGCCAAACCTGGAAAACCTTTTCTTCCGGAATGCAGCCCCTGGGTGTAACTCAATAACTTGCGCACTCAGATCTTCGTCATGAGGGACTTCTTGATACCTTGCCAACTGGCATAGAATCCGATGTGGAGCATATGACTGAATACTTCAAAGACCCATCAGTAACAGAAAGCATACGTCGACAGACATATGGATAACTTCGTTGACCAGAAGCCAACGTGCTCATTCTGCACATAAATAGAATCCGATGTGGAGCACATGGCTGAATACGTGCTCATTCTGCACGTAAATTGAGGATAAATTATCAAAATTGACATATTTTCCAAAAACACAAAGTGGCTAATTTTAAAAATTTCAGCTTAATAAACTCAGTAACAAAACAAGGGTTATTTTTGCAAATATGGCCCTTCGGCGCTTGAAGAAAATTTTTAGGGTTGTTTCTGCTAACTGGTGTTGATTATAGGGGGAAGACTGACTTGGGTTTACATTGTGGCTATTCTTGCGAAAACCAGCCTTCTGGCGTCCCAGAAGAACGTTTTAAGGTTATTTTGACAAGAATGGCCTAGGGTGATGGCCATATTTCAAAAAGGTTCTTATTTTTGTCAATTTTGCAAAAATGAGGCTGGACTTGATAGGGGTTGCCTACATATCTCACATCCGGTGAGAATCAGACCCGCGTAGTTCGATAAATGTTGACACAACGGAAAACATGAATTTTGAAAACATTTGGCTTATTTTGAAATGATTTTTCTTTTTCTCTCTTTTTTTTAAAAATTTCGGCAGAGTTTCGGGACTTTTCAAATACCTGAATTTTCAGAACCGGGTAAATTTCTCTCTCCTACCTCACTCTTGGTTTTTTCTTGGTTTCCTTCCCCTATTCTAGAAGCCGGTCAACATTCAAGACGAAGCAAACATATGCAGAAGTATCACGTAAAAATACATCAGGATGGTCTTTTATATTGGGTACACCTATCCTAGATTCAATCCCCATGTTGAGTCCCCAAAGTCAAATGCACGTGATGCAAACCAATGTTCCTAGTAGGGATCCGGCATGGGGCTATGTTATTCTATGTTTAAATCCTGGGGTGTGTTGTTCTAGACATGGCTTGCCCGAGTGGACAACTAGAGCCGAGGGAGGGCAGCGTATCGGGAATACAGAAGCTTCACCAACTTTGCAACATGTCCGATCCTCTTTCTAAAATTGAGGTACGATTCTAGCAGAAAAGAAGCCACACGAAGCGCACGCTCCCCAGAAGATTTAGAAGACTCAGAGAGAAGAAGGGTGTCGTAACAGTTTATATACAATTCACGGCAATATCAAAGCGGTAAAGAGAGGCAATTAGCACATTTGGCCCAAACACATAAAAATAAGATAATAAACAAAAGCCAAGTATAACAGTTATTCTAAGCTCGAATTATGAACCCACAACCAGAGATTCTGGGTTCGATCCCCAGCAGAGTCGTCAGAGCTGTTACACCTCTTTTTTTCCGAGGGATAAGGGGAATTTTTCCAACAAAAGTGACATTATTCGAAAATGAGATTATTTATTTAATTAGAGTCGCCACTTGAGATAATTATTATAGTGTCCCAAGTCACCGGTTTATTTTAAAATCCCAAATCGAGAAAATTAACTCTATTTGTGGTCCGCGAATTTCGTGATTTTAGCACGGTTGCTCAACAATTAATAATTAGCCTAATTATCTGATTTATTACATGTTTAAAACCTATTGTGAATTTTTACCTTCTAAACAATTTTAGTTGAATATTGAATACTTATGAAATTATTTCTTGAACAAGTTACAATGTCGTACACTTGTCGTTTTCGTACACATTGCAAACCACGCCACGTGAAACGCACCCGTAATTTAAAACATGTTTATTATTATTATTATTATTATTATTATTATTATTATTATTATTATTATTATTATTATTATTATTATTATTATTATTATTATTATTATTATTATTATTATTATTATTATTATTATTATTATTATTATTATTATTATTATTATCTGAAGTTATGGTCACACTCGAATTGGGGTTTACATATCTTGACTATATCACGGGAACCGTACCCATAGTTATGATGATTAATTAATCGCGCCTAAAACAAACAACGATTTTCGAGAGTCGTTAATTCCTAATATTGCATTGAGATGTATTGCAAGGTCATATGAATTATGGAGAACCATTGTGGATAGAACGTATAAAGATTGAAATAAGTCTAAGGTCAATTGACATGAGCGTTAATGAGTCTGAACGATCAGTTAATTAATCCACTATTCGAGACTCATAAATTTAGAAAGCAACTATTTGAAGATTCGTGACTATTTGGACTTAGTACTTCTGGAAAATCCTTATTAGCACACATGCATTATATTTTCAAAACGACAATATCATTCAAAAAAAACTAGGCAGCAATATTATAGCTCGGCAAAATAAAGTAAATGATTGAACAATGAGCTTCTACCAGTTTAAAAACATTCATAATTTACACCAATAGACACCCAAGCAACTACAATGTTGATTATAGAGTACATTATCACAAAGGAACAAAATAACCCAACAATTAAACACGAACTCACGTTATCCAATTCAGAAAATGCATCAAGAGGAAATGAACTAAATTTGACAGTAAAAGTTGTTTAATTTACATTTTTATATGCTGAATTAAATTAGAGGAGGTATTTAAACTAGCAGAGGACTTTTAACTTCAAATTTGTATACAATCTAACAAGCAGCAATTCACAGTTTGATCTTCAAATCTTGGTAGAAAACTGATAAACAATTATTTTCAATTAATAAGACAGTGGAATCACAGAATCCTCCATTCCTGAAATCGTTAAACTGAACTTCTTCCAAAGCAAATATGGCCACATGGTGATTAGATTTCAAGTGTACCACGCTAAATGTTATCCCAAACATGAATCATCATTTTAACAGTAATGTATTCCCAGAAAATATTGAAACTAATCTATGAGGAATCAACAAGTTGAACATTGAAATTAAACACACCGACAACGTTCAGGATTAACAGAATAAGTACTTTAATCAACTCTGAAGCCTTAAACATACTGGATCTATAAAATTAAACAAAAAACATAACAGGATAACTCATATTTACATTTAGGAATGAATGGAGGATTGCATTTTGAACCTGTACATACCTAAAATGCAGAGTAACAGCAGAAACTTGACCAAATAAGGTCAGGAAAGAGGGTGAAATCCAGCAACAAGAAACAACGACAAACTCAACAATTAAGCAGACAGTTCCACAGCTTGAATTCCACTCGAAATCCCATAAAAAGTGAAGCAAAACCAGTAGAAATTGGAAGAACAAAAACAACTTTGAATCTTTTCTTTTTTTTGTTTGTTTTCTGTATCTATTTTTGAACTTTAGATTTATTTTCTTTTAAGAGAAACTAGTGAGGATGAAGGAATATGTGTGAGAATTCTGCAGAAAACTCAATGTGTTTTTCTGAAGAATGCTTGATAAAAGATGTCTAAAATGAGTGTGTGAATGAGTCTTTTATGCAGAAAAGTGAGGGCTTCTTTTGGGAATCTGTCAGTCCCTAAAAAATAGGAAAAGGGCATCTTATAAAACTAAATTGGACAGCTGTTCTTTTAAGATTTTTTTTCTTATTTTTCAACCCCTTTAACTTCTGAATTACCACTTTTCACCCTTAATTTGATCTAATTCCTTTGTCTCATTGCATTTTAACCCCTTCTACTCTATTCTAGAACTTTCTTAACATCTATACAGAAAAATTCTCTGATTTTCTTATTTATTTTAGCCCCCTTAAGTCCCAGTAAACACCAATTAGTATCTTCTACCCCAAATCTATCGTCCTATTTCATTTAACAGAGTCAAACATTTACCAAACAATAACTAATTAAGCTAAACTAACAATTAAGCCATTAGACACAAATTAAGCATAAGCAGCAACTAGTTAAAACCCGTCACTTAAGCAAATATGCAATTTAAACCAATAACATAATTACCAATCTTCAGGTACAACTAAATCAAATAGTTATTTAGAAAGTTAGAGCAGTTTTATGGGCGATTAACTATTAACCTAAACATGTAATCAAGCAAAATTTTCAGTCAAAGAGGAGGAAGTGATGAGATTTTACCCATGTTAAACTTGAAAGGACCAGTAAGAGTGAATTCCGGTGGGTAAACAGGAAAGAGCGAGTTCTGGCCGGTCCACGGTGGGCCGATAGAATTTCGACTACTTTGAAATGAGAAGAGCAATCGATTAACTTAAGTTTCAGGCCAAAACGAGTTGAGATCGCCAAAGAAATCAGAAAAGGGGAAAAATTAGGTTTTTCTGGAATTTAGATATGAAAATCGGGAAAATCTGGGGTGTTTTGAAGGAATGTAAGAGGAGATATGGGATGAGAACAAGAGGGGGATTATTTGTAAAATTTTGGGTTTATTTGGAGACTGCCCTCCACCGTAGGGCGATTTCCTGCAGCGTCAACGGCGGATGGTAAGAGAGAGGTGAGAGAAACGAGTCTGAAGGGTTTCTCGAGGGGTAGAGGGTCTGGTCTCAGATAGTTTTAAGGGAAAGAGGAAACTAGTTCAGAGCCGTTGGATGTGATCTTGATGGACGGTGGATATTGATTCAAGCCAAACGGCGTTGTTTGGTTTATGGGGGAACTGGACCGGACCGGACCGGATTATGGAGAATAGGCTGGTTTGAAACGGGATTGGGCAGATTGGGTATATAAAATGACCAGGCTGCCAATTCTTTTGGCCCGTTCGACTTGTAAGACTTAACAAACCACAAATCTTTGTTCTTTGCTTTAATTCAAATCTTACCAATTAATTAACACTCTAAATTGAACTAATCTTTGCACAATTAATCTAACCACCCGAATTCCTAATTGATCTAACAATTAAACTAACTAAACTAAAAAAAAAACTAATTAAATTAAAACTAAAATTGCTAAGAGAAAAATGCAAAGTAATTAAAGTATTTTTCATGATTTTTATTAGATAAATGCATTTAGTATGTAATTAAATCCTAAAATGAAATTAGAATGCAACACATGAAATCTAATGTATTTTTGGTAGTTTTTCTATGATTTAAAATGCTCCTAATAATACAATTAAGCTAAAAATGGAAACAAATAAACAAGGAAAAATCTTTTAGAAATTCTACAAAAATTAAAAATAATAATAATAAAAACTTTAATTTTGAATCTTTTAGGAGTGATTTATACTTAGTGCAAAAATTATGTGCTTACCGCCCATAAAAAAAGAAACTTTCTAAATGAGATATCATGGGCAAAAATTACGTCCTCACCACCCATAAAAAAAAGAAACTTTCTAAATGAGGTATCGTTGATCTCTATAGTGGTATATCACTTCTACAATGATTTAGTAAATTGGAAGAGCGAGTCACGTGTAGTGTAAACTAAAAAAACTGTTATAAGTCACTACTAGAAATCAGGCATTTAGGAACCAAATATTAGCGACCAAAGTTGGTCTGCCACAAAAAGCGACCAACTTTGGTCGCCAAAATAGACGAAAAAAATGAAAAAAAAAATTAAATAATATAGCGACCACTATTGGTCGCCAATTGGTCGCCTATGTGTTCAACATTTTGACCGGACTGGTCAAACAAATCCGGTCAAAGAAAATTCAAAAATAGCGACCAACTTTGGTCGCCCAACTGGACCCACGTTCAAACTTAGCGACCAAAGGTGGTCGCCTAAGGAAGGGAAATTTTCTAGGGAAATAAGCGACCAAAGTTGGTCGCCATTCTTGAATATTAAATTAATATTCTTGAATATTAAATTAAATCAAAAATTAAATTTGCGACCAACTTTGGTCGCTGGAAGGAATTTTATGGTGCCATAAGCGACCAAAGTTGGTCGCCAATCTGGAATATTAAAATAAATCAGATTTTCATTTAGGGACCAACTTTGGTCGCTAATAGAAAGGTATATATGTTTGCAACCAAAGTTGGTCGCTTTCTTGTTAATATTTTATCAAAGTGTATAAAGATATTACTAATATATATA
>MCJB01023489.1:10027-74044 GCA_002018475.1 Nicotiana obtusifolia
GCATGGATCGGGTGACACGCCGTCACGAGATATTGCGCTACTGAACCCCCCACAGTAAGCGCCGGGTACCCAGGGAACGGGTGGCACGCCGCCACGATAGTCATGACTTGCATTGCATTTCATTGCATTGCATTGCATTTTTTGTTGTGTTGGTGTTGTTTCCGTTTACTTCATGTTATCTATTTGAGATGTTACATGTTATTACTGTTCCATCGTGGATTTCTCTAAGTCTTATGTGTTTCTTACTTTCAGTCATTATTTATATGTATTACTCACTGAGTTGGAAGTACTCACATTACTCCCTGCACCATGTGTGCAGATTCAGGCGTTATCGGTTCCGCTCCGAGACATTGATTACTACTGTCAAAGAGGCAATTCAGAGACTACGAGGTAGCTGTTGGCGTTCGCAGCCCCGAATCTCTTTTATCTTGTTATTTCCAGTATCTTCGAACAATTGTGCCAAGATATTGTATTAGTAATCTTATTATTAGGATTTTCATTAGTTACTCATGACTTTGTGACACCCCGATCTGAGGGCTGTAGTCGGGATGGTTTACTATATTTTTCCGCAATTTACTGTTATTAAATCATACTTAATTATTTTCGTATTATTTAACTGTTAAAATGAAGTTAGTTTGGATTGGCTGGCCTTGTCTTCATGAGAGGCGCCATCACGACCAGGTTGGAATTTTGGGTCGTGACAATTTCCTCCGCTTATTTCCAAATTTTGGCTCCAAAAATGAGTTGTGAGCCAAGTTTTATTTTATAGGCACATGCCTGTTGAATAGGATGGACCCTACAATCTTAGTGTTAGTACCGTGTGCTTTTCTGTATAAGCACTCGGGTATCTTCTTTCTATCTTAAACATCTTCAAATTTGAAACATATAATATTAGGAAAAAATTAAGTCAAACCATGCACTAATACCCTTCTTCTTCCTCCCTTCCTTAGAATGTGTATTTTCTCCATTGCATTCATGAGCAAAGTAATTTATTGTCTAAGTAATATGGAACCAACTGCAATGGTTTGGCATGTAATATTTGCATTTAGTGTGTCTTTTTCTGGTTTCATAGTGTTATGTTCTCAGACAGAAAATTACCTTAGTGGCAAAGAATATCCAAACTCAGTTTCATTTCCAAGCACTTTCTTGTTTGGAACAGCTTCTTCTAGTTACCAGGTTTTTCTCTGCTTCTTTCTACTTCTTGTTTTATACAGTAGTTGAACTTTTTGTTTTAGGGCATTAAAAAGAAAAGGAATTCTTGTTTCTTTTGCAGTTTGAAGGAGCTTTCCTTAGTGATGGAAAAGGCCTCAACAATTGGGATGTTTTTACTCATGAAGCTGGTGAGCTTTAATTTATTACAATTAGACCCTCTATAATAGCACTCCTATATAATAATCATTTACTATAAAAGCTAAAAATTTTTTGGAATCGATTTTTTTATTATGTTATAATATACGTCTCTATAACAGTACTTAACCGTAACAACCAAAAAATATCGAAACAATCGAGGCTGTTATAAAGAAATTTGACTCTATATACCTAAATTTCTTCCCATGTTTGGCACATTCAGCGCCACCGCTCTACCCTACCTCCCCCTCCCCCAGGTAATAATCAAGAATTATAATATATGACTGGGGATCTGCTGTAGGGCACATAGCAGATGGAAGTAATGGAGATATTGCTGTCGACCATTACAACCGATTTCGGGTACGCCTTTGATGCATCCGTTGTTTGTTTGTGTTTTCTCTTGTTATAATATTTGAAGTTTATTGACCTAACTAATTTAGATACATCCATTAAGGGAATAAACCGCTCCTTGTCTATCGGAAATTATTATTCATTCGCTACATTTGGTCGGTGTTCCTTTCTCATCTCAAACCCATAATTACTCTAAACGTTAGGGTGTATTAGGGAAGACCGCTTGAGTGAAGCGACAGAAGAAACTTGACTTATCCGAATTAAATGACAGCGGCTTAAAGTTAAACTTATCACGAGCAGCCTCGATCCTTGAAAGCGAGGTCAATAAATTCTCTACTTTCAGTGCTAGAACTCGAAACCTCTATTTATCCGTGAAGGAATCCCAACCATTTCAACCACACCCTTTCGATGATTTATTTATCCACTCTTTGTTAACTGTTAATTAAGCATTCAAAATTCAGTATCTTTCCATGATAAACAAACAATTACCAGTACTCTACCAAGATAATCAAGCTAAGGTTGGTAAAGATTTGTCCAAATACTATTCTTTTCTGCCTTTGAAGCCTGAAAATTCTCTGAGTTCCAGGTGTTCTCCATTTCGTCCTCTTAGTTAGGGCTCTTAACCAGCGTCGTCCACAGTGCAAAACATTGCTCCCAATAATTATGACTCGATTTGAAGGTTGAGGTTACATTTTTGTATTCAACCAAAATCTGCTTTATAGAGGGTGACTACTATTAATATATTACTATTTTCTAAAGAAATATACATGTATATATGAAATTTTGCTGAGCTTTATGGGTGCCGGCGACCCCTCTTGATATAGCATTAGTCCGCCTCTAATACATCTCTCTAATAATCAGTGGACATGATAGCTAACTGTTAAAAGTTGGTTCATGAGCTTGACGCAATATCACTAACATGATGTGATATTAGTTATTTTGGATTAAACTCGCACAATATTTTTCAAAAGGCCTCGTACTATTAAGAGTATTCGTGTATTTTATATGTAATTTTTCAATCTCTTTGATTATGGAACATTGTTAATACGCCCAACAGCTTGTACGTAAAGTATATTACTCTCACGTAGTACTATAAGCTATATGAGCAAAGCTAGTACGTAAAGTATATACTATAACTGATATGTGCTTACTCCTTGTTACATTTTTTATAAACCACAGTGGACTTTTTTGGCGCATTATTTAATGTTTACTGCAATTATTAGCTTTTTCCTCGTCAAAGCATTGGTTTAATAACAATACAAATTTGACTTTCACTAAGAGGCCATTTAGTTTTTGGCCCTGGCGTTTGTTTTTGGGCAAGTGCACAGATAGTCGTTATCACGGATGCAAATAAAATTTTAAATTAAAAATTTTAATTTTAGGACAATTCTGGAATTTTTGTCCTAAAAGATTGAATTGAAAAAATTAAATTCAAGACGCACTGGCTAATTTCTAAATAATAACGTTTTAGAGTGGGTACTTGGTGTCATTTCTACTTTGTTTTCCATGTTGCTAAAAAATTGCCAAATCTTTTGGCAATTTGTGCAAAAATTTCTAGAAAGAACATTTCTCACGTTTTTACAGCAAACATCAGTGGACAAGATCTTTATTTTAGTCATTGTCGTGGGAAATTTTATTTGGTGCCGAATCTGTGGACCAGTGAGGATTCCTATGTCAAACGAAAATGTGGTAATCTGCTGAATTGTTGTCCCACAAGCAGTCAAGCGGAGTATTTGTGTAGAGCTATGCGGCATATCTTTTGATGGGACATTGAGAGGTTTCCATATTTGCTTGTTTTCTTCAACCTGTCCTCTTATGCACTCATGTGACAGAAAAAGAAAAGCGGGCATAGGCAAAATGAGTTGTGTTATACTTATACCTAGTGATAGCAGTATCTAGGATAATTTGGGTGCAACTCGTCTAATTCTAAGGAAACTTGTTATCTCTTACTAAACTCTATTTATGAAAGTTTGGACACATTAAGAAAAATCATTAATGTCCAAATTGTGTTGTACCAAGTGGTAACAGTGTTCAGGACAACTTGAGTGCAACTCATCTAATTTTAGGAGTACTTGCTATCTCCTACTAATATAGGAACCTAATAACTCTATCTATCAAAGGTTGGACAAATTAAATCTTCTATGTCCAAATTATATTGTACCTACTGACAATAGTTTTTAGGACAGCTTGCACGCAACTGATCCAATTTTAGGGGTACGTACTTGCTATCTCCTACTAATATAGATACTGAATAACTCTATCCATTGGAGCATGGATACATTAAAAGAATCATCCATGTCCAAATTGTGTTGTACCT
This sequence comes from Nicotiana obtusifolia, assembly GCA_002018475.1. NCBI lineage: Eukaryota > Viridiplantae > Streptophyta > Magnoliopsida > Solanales > Solanaceae > Nicotiana > Nicotiana obtusifolia. The sequence continues at coordinate 14,043 of MCJB01023489.1, forward strand.
AGTGATAACAGTGTTTAGGACTACTTGCCTTAACTCATCTAATTTTAGGGGTACTTACTATCTCCTACTAGTACAGGTCCATCAAACTTGAATACAGTAAAAAATCATCAATGTCCAAATTGTGTTATACCTAGTGATAATAGTGTTTAGGATAACTTGCGCGCAATTCTTCTAATTTTATGGGTAGTTGCTATTTCTAATTGTATAGTGCCAGATAATTTTATCCATCAGAGCTTAGACACATTAAAAAAATCAATGTCCGAGACCTCATAATTCTCTTACACTTCGTTGGCCACTAGATCACATGTATCCTGTGGTATTTCTATTTTATTTGTTGAAATTGAATCTACAAAAATGATCGAGTAAATTTCTCTAAATACGCTTGTAATAAGACTAAATTGTTGATAGACCACTGTGTTTAAAATTTAAATACTTAAACCCTTTATAAAATAAAAATCATACACACATATGATGGTTACCTTATATAGATATAAAATCAAATACTTAAGCCCTTATATTGATAGAAATTCTACCAACTATTGTACAATATTTTCCTTATATAGGGTATAGTGATTACTTTTGAAATATTAAATGTATCTATAAATAATTAAAATAGAATAATTTGAAGAGAGATTATCAAAAGGCATATTAAAAAAGAACAAGGGGAATTCCTATATTAATTATCATAATAGGGTGTATCTGGTATGAAAAAAAAAATGTATTGAAAAACATTTTCTTTATAAGAACATTTCTCTAGGAAATTGACTTTCACCTAAGCATGGCATTCCAACTACTTGTCTCCTCTCCATCCAGAATCTCATGGCCCATCCCTAACCTCCATTCACCTCACCACCCTACTCCTAACCCCAACCACACCTCAATCCCCACGCTCCATCCCACCCCACACTCCTCCCCACTTCCTATCCTCATCCGACACCCCACACCCATCACCACCCCCACCCTTCATCACCCCACCACCCCCAACCAGGGGCGCAGCCACCTTATCCGAAGGGGTGTCAACTGACACCCCTTCATCTGAAAAATTATACTGTATAGCTCGGTAATTTTTATTTGTTATGTATATATTATTATATGTTGACTCACCTTGACTTTTTCGTATGTTTACTTCTAAAATTCTGACTCTGCCATTACCTCAACCCCACCCTTAGTATTTGCCTAAATTATTTATATATGTTTTTGGGATAAAATTTTCTATTTACTTATCAAACATCATAAAATAAGTGATAGAGCTATTTATTTTTTTAGGAAAGAATTTTTTCGTAGAGAATCTTTTCCTTTGTACTAAACACACCCTAAAAGGAAATTAAGAATAGCAAAACGTGCAAAATACAGAAAATCATTTCTAGCGATCTATCTGTCTTCTTTTTAGCCCTTCATGTTAAAGAGTTATAAATGATGAATATTTCAAATATGTTCATTTTCTTTTTGGCAAATAATATTTTTTAAATAAATGGACAAATATTGCTTTTGCCTTATTTGTTGTAAATAGGTAAAACTATGTGAACTTGGTCCAAAGTTATCTTAAGATTGTATTCGAGTTGGTTGAGCCTAACAACTGGTATCAAAGCAAGTGGTTCGGCAATACGAGTATTAAATGGCGGAGTGATTTTGTGAAGCTCGATTTACTACTTTTACCATACTAAGGTAGCTTAGAGACGCACGCGCACAAGAAGAAGTTAGCTCTGGACTTTGGTGCCCATAAATGCTTGCTCATGTGGATGGCACAATAAATGTCGAAAACTGACTCGTAGCCGTGATAATGGGCCACGTAAAACTTAGTTCGAGGGGGCGACTCGTGGATCAAGGTGACGGCCGCGTGAAAGTTAAATGGCGTAGTATGCCAGTATCACACTTGTGTTTCTAATTTAAGAATTAATTTAGCAGCTTGGGATGAAGGCCTACAAGTAGTACTAGCGCTATTCTTGTATTTTCTTATTTTTGATTCTTTATTATTACATGTTGTGTCATTCGCTTCCATTACTCTATTATCTTAGCTTGCTGTTGCTATTGTTTGTTGCTTTATTTTCACTATTCCTTGAGCAGAGATTCTATTTGAAATAGCCTCTCTATCTTCACAAGGTAGGGATAAAATTCGCATACACATTATCCTCCCAGACTCCACTTGTGGGGTTAAACTGGGTTTGTTGTTGTTGTTCTAATTCAGGATGAAAATGTAGATCAATTTTCTGTATCTCTAAAGCTTGATATGTAAAGAAATGCTTGAAATCCAATAATTCTATTTTTTGGAAATAAATGAAAACAGGAGGATATCAAACTCATGGAAGATATGGGTGTGAATAGCTTTCGTTTCTCTATTTCATGGGCGAGAATTCTGCCCAGTAAGTTACAACTATCCCTATCTCATATTTCAGGATGTAACTCCTAAATAACCTTTTTTTTGGTCCAATAACTGAATCAGATGGGATGTACGGAGATGTCAATTTGGCTGGAATTCAGCATTACAATAAGCTGATTAATACACTCATACAGAAAGGTTATTTCTGCTCATCTCATTGATTTAATGACCATTTGTTATGTTCACCCTTCACCATATTTTGATTCACAAAAAGGGTAGCCCGGGAAAAGAGCGTATCCCAAGGGGTGTGATGTAGACAACCTACCCTGCTAGCATCAGTGGCTGATTCTACGGCTCAAATCTGTGACCTATAGGTTGCACGAAGACAACTTTACACATATTTTGATTCACAATATAAAAAATATATGTAAAAAGTAACCGTCTGTTGGCTTAGATAAAGGGCAGCCTGGTGCATTAAACTCCAATATGCGCGGGTCCGAGAAAGGATCGGACCACAAGGGTCCTTTGTACGCAGTCTTACCCTGCATTTCTGCAAGAGGCTATTTTTACGGCTCGAACCCGTGACTTACTGATCACATGACAACAATTTTACCAGTTACATCAAAACTCCTCATCTGTTGGCTTAGATAAGTTCTTTTATTTGCCATGATTTCAGGGATCGAACCATTTGTCACGTTAACACATTATGATATACCTCAAGAACTTGAAGACAGATATGGAGGTTGGCTAAGTCCAAAAATACAGTAAGCAGTTTTCTCCCTTCTTATACTTCGTGAAAAGGTAGAGATATATATATATATATATATATATATATATATATATATATATATATATATATAGATATATATATCCATGAGCTATTCTGCTGATGAAATTTGTTCTGTTTCCAGGAGTGAATTCAGTTATTATGCAGACATATGTTTTAAATATTTTGGAGACAGAGTGAAATATTGGGTGACAATGAATGAGCCAAATGTGATGGCCGTTCGCGGCTATAGATTGGGGACTTTCCCTCCAGCTCGATGCTCTCGTTCATTTTGTAATTGCAGCGCTGGGAATTCGGAAAAGGAACCCTTCATTGCTGCCCATAATATGATCCTATCCCATGCCGCGGCTGTCAGCATTTACAGAACCAAATATCAGGTTCTTTCAACTGTCATGTTACTCCTGAGCATGTTAGTTGATAACAGATGAAATTTAAGTGGATAAATGATGTTATTACGTGGAGATTAGACACAACGGAGGCAGTGTCAAAGCCAAAAATTTCTCCAAGGGTATTCAAACTTGAAAGAAGTAAATATTAATCTCTTACAAAGGATGTTCAATATATATTATATACCTCTAAAACCTAATATTTTACCTATACATGCAGTGTAATTTTTCGACGAAGAGTGTTAGATTGACCACTCTTACTAGAGTGTAGCTTCACCGCTGCCCGGAGGGGGTTGTAAAGTGGTAGAGATTAGAAGACAAAATGTAGACAATTTATCCTTTGGCCATTCCGCCTCCTTTCTGTATCTGTCTTTTTGGTGATCTGAGTGTAAAAGTTCTTTTACACCGTCAGATAATAGAATTTAAGCTCTTTACTAAGCTCACCTTTTTATTTTGTTTTTACTTCTGAGTTTTATTTCAATCACCCCTTAGATGATACTAATATAACAACACCAGTAATTTTAGTTTGTTCTTTCCTGGCATACAGGAAAGACAAGGGGGTATGGTTGGGATTTCTTTAAATACTCAATGGTATGAACCTTTTAGCGATTCCTCAGAGGACAAATCTGCAGCTCAGAGAGCTCAATCTTTCGTTTACAACTGGTAAGACTTCTTAATCAGTGCTTATACAATAACAAATTCAGTGAGTTTCTACAAGTGGGGTCTGAGTACCCTTGCCCTGAAGGACAGAGAGGCTCCGATAGATCCTCGCTTATATTACCAGAAACAGAAGTGAATGAAAACAAGAAAAAGAATACTTGTTTTGATGGAATTACAACATTGGTATGCAGGTTTTTAGACCCTATTATATTTGGAAGATATCCTGAAGAAATGCAACAAATTCTAGGAACTAACCTGCCTGCCTTTTCAAGCAATGATTTGCAAAAACTGAATAATGGCCTTGATTTCATTGGCATAAATCATTACACTGCAGCTTATATTAAAGATTGCTTGTACTCCGCCTGTGAAAATGGAGCCTCTTGGTCAGAAGGTTCTTATTTTCGTACTACAGAAAAAGATGGCGTGTACATTGGAAAACCGGTAAGTACTCTGATCAGTACTAATCCATTTCTGTAGAAAATGAGGTAGCAGCATGTTTTATACTGAGACATTCCTTGATTTCTTTACCTTGTAAATGATTCAGACTACAATGGACTGGCTCTTCGTTTACCCTCAAGGGATGGAAAAGCTTGTGATGTACATGAAGGACAGGTTCAATAACACTCCAATCATCATCACTGAAAATGGTAACAGAAAAAACAGTACTTTTTATTAAGTACTCCCTTCTTCCCAGTTTATATGGCACCCCCTTTAACTAGGCACGTGATTTAAGAAAGAAAGTAAGTGATCGTTATAGTGCATGCACTAGCTTTGTATATTAATATTAATACCTTGTTTGGTACACTTTTTAAACATATGCATTAGTTATACACCCTATTTGGTATTATCCTATGCATAACTAATGCATAGGAAATTATGGTATTAACAATGCAATGAGTTTTATTGCATGCATTAGCTTAGTTAAAGACAAAATTGCCCTTCAATATTTTTGTTTGATTAAAATATGTTATTATATTAATGCAAGTTTGATGTAAAGTTTGATACTGAAATTGCTTCCGCTATTTATATCTATACTCTGCCAATTTCTTCATTGTAAATTTATAAATCTGTACTTTACTACTTCGTACTAGAATGTACTTGTAATCACCTCATTTTTCTTTTATTTTATAATTCAAATTTTCTTTGCCTAATAATCCAAGAAAGTGGGAAATAAAATTATATCCTAGTAGATAAATAAATATTTAGCATATTTTTTTTATAAATAAATATTCAGTTCTATACTATAATATAGGTAGACAAATCAAAAAAAGAATTTAAATCTTTTTCATATAAAAACATTCCTCAACATATGTTTCTTTTAAAAAGATAAAGTGATGGACTGGTTATGAGGGTATTTTTTGTAAACAAATAATTCTTTTAGAAAATGTGCAGTGCTTTAATACATCAAACCAAACAATGCATAAGAAATATGTCAGCAAAACTAATGCAAGCATAACTATACCAACATTACTAATACACCCTATATAACATTATTCTTATGTATCCTACCAAACGAACTCTAAGACTTTTGAAGCTTGTGGTCTAAAACAAGCCTTATATATTTGTGTGACCGTAAATCATCTCATTAGGGTAAAATAAGAATTTAAAATCAAATTATTTCTAAATATAAAAATATAATTTTTTTTTGGAACAGACATAAAGAAAGAATAAGTGTGCCACATAAATTGTGACGGAGGGAGTAATAAGTTCAATCAAATGCAAGTCGGTCTCTTTGGACGCAACTGTTTATGTGATGGGAAATTTTGCAGGCATTGCTGAGAGTGACAATCCAAATTCTTCTTTAGCAGATGCCCTCAATGACACTCAAAGAGTTGAGTATATGCATAGCCACTTAAATTCCTTGGCAAATGCAATGAGGTATATCTCTCCCTCTCTCCAACACATACTAATTCCACATATTGATCGTGTACAAAGATCTTTATGCTGTCATTGTATATAAGTTAAATTTTTAACATGTATATGATCGGATGGTTTTATAAACAGGGAAGGTGCAGATGTGAGGGGCTACTTCGCTTGGTCATTGCTCGACAATTTTGAATGGTTAGAGGGGTATACAAAAAGATTTGGACTGCATTATGTCAATTTTACAAATCTCCAGAGAACTCCAAAATTATCAGCCACTCGGTATAAGGAGCTCATGTCTAATTTTCAAGTGCAGATAGCAAGATATGTAGCGAAATAACACGGGAAAAATAATAATAACACTCCTATAATATTATTTATCAACAGATATACGAATTTAGCTTGAGTCGTGCTGGGCACTGTCCTAAGAAACTATTTTAGCAGTGAGAAATATTTTCCCAGGACTAAATAAGCTTACCTCTATTCTATTTAGAGAATAGAGGAATCAGCAAAATATTAAATTACAAATCCAGCTAGTTGGAAGAGAAAGAGCTACTAATATTTTATGCCAATTAAAATATATAGAAGAAGATATTAGAAGGATTAACACTACTATAATATTATTTGTAAGCAGATATACGAATTAGCTTGAGTCGTGCTGGACACTGTCTTAAGAAACTATTTCAAGAGTGTGAAATATTTTTCCATGACTAAACAAGCTTACTTCTATTTTATTTAGAGAATACATGAATCAACAAAATATTAAAGTACAAACTCAGCTAGTTGGAAGAGAAAGAGCTACTTTGCAATTAAAATTTATAGAAAAAGATATTAGAAGGAGAAGGATGTATAAGAGGGAAAGAAGAGAGAAATATTTCTTTTGTCTTGCTAATTGCTAATGATAAAAAGGAGAGGTTGGCAGTGGCTATTTATAGCCTCATTTGCATGAAGCTTTCTTTTGCATGGCAAAAACGTGGCCGAGCCACTTTACCAAGGCATTTTGCCATCTTTCTAATGGCTTCTAGAAGGGATGGTTTTGATTATGACATTTGTCAACAAAGGCTTTAAAATATTGTCACAGTATCCCACTATTTTAAAGACCTTCAAAAATAAATTTGTTGGATTTGTATGGTCCAAATGTAATAAGTTTAGTGTCTTTTGGACTATGAACCAAACTTAGATCGATAAAGCTTGACCCACAGAATTACTGGTGAAATATAAAAGGAATATAAGCTAAGAAATTTCTTAGCCACTCAGCCTGAGAACCAGCTAACTCTAGAGCTACAAACTCCGATTAGATAGTCGATCTAGCAATGATCGTCTGTTTAGCTAATTTTCACAATATTGCACCACCCCCAAGGGTGGATACATAACTACTAGTGGATTTTTTCTCATCTGAATCAGAGATCCAGTTTGCATCACTGTACCCTTCTAAAGTAGAAGGAAATCTACTATATAGGATACCATAATTCATGGTTCCTCTCAAGTATTTCATTAGTCTAGCTAATGAAGACCAATGCTCTCTATTGGGATTATGAGTATATCTACTCAGTCAACACACGACACATGCTATATCAGACCTTGTAAAATTAATTAAATGCATCAGACTCCCAATAATCTGAGCATATTTAGACTGAGCAACTGGGTCACCATTTTTCTTTTTCAATTGAGAGTTAGCATCAAAAGGAGTGCTCACAGGTGTGACATTAAAATATTCGAACTTCTTAAGAAGTCTCTCAACATAATGTTCTTGTGGCAACATTATGCCATCTTCACTCTTTATAAATTTAACTCCCAGTATTGTATTTATTTCACCTGGATCTTTCATATCAAAATTAGCAGACAAAAATAATTTAGTATTTTGCATAATATTTAAACTTGTACCAAATATAAGCATGTCATCAACATATAGACATATTATCACATAATCATTGTCTACTATTTTAGTATAAATACATATATCCATCTCAACTGAAGAAAAACCATCTCGCAATAAGACTTGTTCAAATTTCACATACCACTGCTTCGGAGCTTATTTAAGGCCATAAAGGGATTTAATTAAATTTCAAACTTTATTTTCTTGTCAAGGAATGACACAGCCTTCAGGTTGAACCACATATATCTCTTCTTCTAAATCACTATTTAAAAAAGCCCTCTTGACATCCATTTAATGGATAAAAAGCTTATGGATTGAGGCTAAGGCAATTAAAACTCGAATAGAAGAAATTTTCATCACTTGTGCAAAAGTATCAAAATAATCAATAATTCATTTTTGAGAAAATCCTTTTGCTACTAAGCGAGCTTTATATTTATCTAAAGATCCGTCGGAATTAAATTTTCGTTTAAAAATTCATTTACAACAATTAGGTTTTGCACCAGGAGATAAATTAATCAAAATCCATGTTTTATTTTTCAAAATAGAATCGATTTCAACTTTTATTGCCTCTTTCCATTAATTAGCTTCTGAAGAAGATATAGCTTCAAAATAATTTTATGGTTCATTATCAGCAAGAAAAGTTTGAAAATCATTTCCATAAGAAAAATATTCTTTACTAGGCCTTTTGCTCCTTCTCAGTTCCTCATTAGAGGTAATTTCGTTATTTGTTTCAACAGGTGTATGAAATATTTTATCAGACAGTGGATAAATATATTCAAAGAACTAAGCATTCTTTCTCTCTATTATAGTATAACAATCAAGCACATCACTTTTTAAAACAAGAAATCTATATGCAGCACTATGTTCAGCATATCAATAAGCATACAATTAGAAGTTTTAGAACCTATTTTTCTCTTTTAGTTTCAGGTAAAAGAACTTTAGCAAGGCACCCCCACACTTTTAGATATTTCAAGTTAGGTTTATAATCCTTCCACAATTCATATGGAGTTTTGCCTGTTCTTTAATGCGGTATTCTATTTTGTAAGTGACATACAGATAATATAGCTTCACGCCACAAATTGTCAAGTGCATTAGAACTAACTAACATAGAGTTCATCATCTCTTTCAATGTTCTATTTTCTCTTTCAGCTACTCCATTTGATTCAGGTGAATAAGGTGGAGTTACTTCATGAATTATTTCTTCTTTTTCTCAAAAATCATTCAAAGACAAATATTCTTCACCTCTATCAGATCTAATTCTCTTAATTTTTCCACTAAGTTGATTTTCAACCTCAGTTTTATAAGAAATAAAAGCATTAAAGGCATCATATTTATTTCTAAGCAAATACAACTTAGTAAATCTAAAAAAACCATCAATAAAAATTACATAATATCTTTTACCACCTCTAGTCATAGTCTGCTTTAAATCGTCTAAATCAGTATTAATCAAGGATAAGAGTTCAGTTTCTCTATTTACAAGAAAACGAATTCTTTTAGTACTTTTAGCTTCAACACATATTTCACACTTATCAATATTATTTGCGTCTAAACCATATATTAAACCTAATGATTACATGTTCTTTATATACGCGAGATTAACATGTCCTAGTCTAGCATGCCATAAAGAAATAGACTCAACTATATAAGCAGAAGCAGATGCATTTCCATTGATAACATCAAAAACATTAAGTACAAAGAGTCCTTGGTTACAATAGCCCTTTCCCACAAACACATTATTTTTGATCATTATGATATTATCATATTCAAATGACACTTTCACTCCGGCTCTTCCCAATAAGGATACAGAGATCAAGTTTGCCCTCATAGTAGGAACATGCAGTACATCAACAAAGGCAAAAGTTTTTCCCAGAGTGAGTTCAGGAGAACTTTACCCTTACCCAAGACTTTGGTAGTACTTGAGCCTCCAAGGTAGACCTCTTCTTTATCATCCTCTACAAGAGTATAAGGTGAAAATGCTTCTCGATTTGCACAAATGTGCCGAGTAGCCCTAGAGGCTACCACCCATTCTTTTGTATGTGCTACAATGTTTACTTGAGAAATGATAATATCACCTCCTTCGGCAAAGTTAGCCTTAGGAGTATTAGTTTTTCCTTTGTCATTTCCTTCTCTGTACCTGCACTATGAGGCATGATGGCATGGTTTTCCAAAAACAAAACAAGAGCCTTTTTTTCTCTTAAGGTTAGGAGTTTTGGGCTTGTAACCTTGAGACTTATTCTCACACCTTTTGCGGTTGTTGCTGCTACTTTGCACTAACTTTGCTATAAGAGCTGTTGTCCGAGCTTTGGCAGATTCTTTTCAGTTGGAATCTTCAATTAGGTTGTGGGTCACAATTTTCTCAATAGTGAAATTTTTCTGTTTGTGCTTTGAGTTGTTCTCATAGTCAGTCCATGAGTCAGGCATCTTCTCAATTAGTACTCCAGCAACAAATTTTTCTGCTAAAGACATCACCTCGTCCTTCAAGTCTTCTAGAAATTTTTGATATTCGTTGATTTGCACATTCATCTCTTTATCATCTCTCATCTGCCACTGATAAAACTTTCCTACTATAATTGTTGTTTGTAGCATCTTCAGTAGTGAATTTTTTAATTAAAGCTTCCCAGATATCTTTTGCTTCCTTATAACTGCAATATACGTCAAACAGTTCAATAAAAATAGTTTGCAATATAATATGATGCAATACCTTGTTGGTGTGTTCTCATGATTCCAATATTTTATTATTAGCGTCTGCACTAGGTTATGGACGCAGCAGTGCATGTGCAACACCATGGACATCAAACAGTGACAAAATACGTTCTTGCCAACGCTTGAAATTTTTATTGGCAAAATTTCAATATTTGACACATCTGGAAATGGCCTGGCATATGGCAGTGCAACTGGCGCTGGAGCAACGGAGGTAGCGCCAATATTGGTGGTATCGGTAGTATTTTCAGCATCAGTGTTGTTTGCCATAGTTTCTTAGATTGTAAGGAAATAACACGAGAAAAATAACAATAAGAAACTATTTCAGTAGTGTGAAATATTTTTTTCAGGATTAAACAAGTTTACCTCTATTTTATTCAGAGAATACAGGAATCAACAAAATATTAAATTACAAACCCAGCTATTTGGAAGAGAAAGAACTACTAATAATTATGGCAATTAAAATATATAAAAGAATATATTAGAAGGAGAAGGATGTATAAGAGGGAAAGAAGATAAAAGTATTACTTTTGTCTTGCTAATTGCTAATGATAAAAAGGAGAGGTTGGCAGTGGCTATTTATAGCCTCATTTGCATGAAGCTTTGTTTTGCATGGCAAAAATGTGGCTGATGGAATTTGCCACTTTACCAAGGCATTTTGCCATATTTCTAATGGCTTCCGGAAGGGATGCCACATGGTTTTGATTATGACTGTCACGATCCAAAACTCAACCTGTCGTGATGGTGCCTATAATGGTACCAGGCAAGCTGACTATTCAGACATTTCCAACACTTTCAACTTAAAAATATACTAAAACGGGCTTAAATAAGTAAAAATCTCATAAAAACTGATAGAAACCGTCACAACTCGATACAGAAGTTTCCCAAAACAAGGGTTTCACTGAGTACATGAGCATCTATACAAATACTAAGTATGATACTCTGTCAAAGAAAGCAGAAACTGAATAAATTAACTGAGGGATAGGGGAGAGTCAAGGTCTGCGGATGCCAGGCAGCTACCTCGATAACCTCCAAATGACTAAAACAGTAGGAATCAACAACCACCGTGTCCAGAAACATCTGGATCTGCACACAAAGTGCAAGGTGTAGCGTGAGTACAACCAACTCAGTAAGTAACAAGTCTAACTATTGGGCTGAAAGCAGTGTGGGGCTTCCCAAGTACAGTTCAATTTAATGAAATACAGTACAGAAAAGTAGACATGCTTCCAAATTTAACAGTTAAAGCTCAAACATGTAAGATATGTCAAGTTCAATTGAAGCAAGATATGGTACATCTCGATATCTACATGTCAGTTATGTATGCCAACTGAAATGCAAAACAGTGGTGAATATGCATACTCTCAGAGTATCAATCATTCAGTCCTCCCATTCACTCCATCTTCACAGTCACTCATTTCTCACAGTCACTCCTTCTTCACCATCACTCAATCCTCCCAATCGCTCGGCACTCGCTCTCGACACTAGCACTTGGCACTCGCACTCCCACTCGCGCTCGCACTCAGTAGGTGCCTGTGCTCACTGTGGGTGTGCAGACTGCGGAGGGGCAGATCCAGCCCAAGCACTATAATAAGTGAATCATGGCATGAATCAATAAAACATGTTGCAGCATGCAGCCCGATCCCATCAATTTCCTCACAATCAGGCCCTCTGCCTCACTCAGTCATCAATCTCTCAAGTCTCGTGGGCTCACAAGAATCATGATAATCAGCCCAAACAATGATGATATGATGTATCAATCAATTGCAACAGAGACTGAGATATGATATGCAAGTAACAGTTGTGACTGAGTACATAATTGCAAATTAAGCAAATAATTCAACATGCAACACGACCTCTGTGGGTCCCAACAATACCCGTATATAGCCTAAGCATGATTTCTAAAAGGGGTGTACAAATAAAACTAATAAATCGCACCAACCCGATAATCCAAGTCAAACTGAGAAAATAAACCCGGCTATGGTTTGGTTGGGTGTCGGAAAAAAAACCCTGACCATATTTGGTTTGATTTGGTTTTAACTAAAAATAGTTAAACCGAAACCAAACTAACCCGACATTATATGTATAGAAGTATTAAATATATTTAATACATAAACATATTTATTGTAGTGTATTTTATAAATATTTCATAAACTTTTTCATAGTTTATCTTTTAACGTATTATTTCAAGCTTGGGCATATAATTTTTGGATGCTCCAATAAGTTTTATAGTCCATAAATGTTAGTAACTCAAATAAATCCTAAACCAAAATCAAATAAATACTAATGCTAATAAAAGACATTCAATTCAATTGTACTATGAATGAAAATAGTGTTGGGTATCTATTTTTTTTAGTTTTTTCATGGTTTAGATAAAATGTATAACTTATTTTTCTTTTAGTGGTTAGTCATGTAAATAATAGTACTAATTAGTCGTAATTTTAATTATGTCTGTTTTCATTATGGCTAATTAATAATATTTATTTTATGCGATTTTATTATCTTTATTGTTGAATATTTTAATACAATGCCATGACTCATATCATATTTATGTAATTTTATTGAAAAACACCTTATATAGTTCTGCCTTACTAGTATTAAAGAAATATTTGAAGCACAAATTTTACGTTTTGTGCTATGAAGACTTTATGAAAAAAAAATCGAAAAAATCCGAAAACCCGAAAATCCAAAAAAAATTGAGATAAAAAACCCCGAATTTTATTGGTCCGGTGTCGTATTTAGATTTAATAACCTGATACAATTGGTTTGGTTTGGTTTGGTAAATAGAAAATCCGAACCAACCCGACCTATGTACACCCCTAATTTCTAATATAACTTGCAGCTCAATTTCTCTAACAAATGGAGAATATACGGAAAACGACAAGATTATTCAACTATACAATCCCATGGAATTAACCAAGTCACAATTCCTACGGAGTATGCCCACACGCCCGTCACCTAGCATGTGTGTTACCTCAACACCAATCACATAACACGAAATTCAGGGTTTCATACCCTCATAACCAAGTTTAGAAGTGTTACTTACCTCAAACTGTGCAAATCCCTACTCCAATAAGCCTCTGCCTCGCGAATTGGCCTCCGAATGCCTCGAATCAACTCAAGCTATAGGAATCAATTCCATATGAAAATGCTAAGTCTATATCAAAAGTCAAAGAGTCAACTCAAAAGTCACCCCCCAGGCCATGTCTTGTAATCCTATGAAAGTTACAAAATCCGGACCCTCATTCAACCACGAGTCTAACCATACCAAAATTACTCAAATCCGATACTAAATTCTCGCTCATATCCCCAAAATTTGGACGAAGAAGTTTTCTCCATTTTCTCAATTTTTCACCCCAAATCACTAATTAAATGATGAATCAAAGATATAATCATGGAATTTAACCAAAACGAAGTAAGAATCACTTACAACAATCACTCCCTTGAAAGTCTCTCCAAGAATCGCCTCCAACCGAGCTTCCAAAATCAAATTTGTGAAATAAACTCAAACCCTCGTTTTTGAAATATTTAAGTCTGCTCGGATGTCCCTTAATCGCAATCACGAAAAAAGCTTCGCGATCGCGAAGCACAAACTCTGCTGCCCAGAAAATTAACCTTACGCGAAGCGACAATACCCATGCGAACGCGAAGCACTGCCTCCTCAGACCTACGCAATAGCGTCCCTCCTCACGCGATCGCGAAGAACAAATGCGTGAACTAAGGTCCTGCCTCATATCCTCTTCGCGAACGCGGCCTAGCCCAGTGTTCGCGATTCACTGCTTCTCCAACCTACGCGATCATAGCCCTCATCTCGCGAACACGTAGAGTAAAAATCCCAGTTGCCCAAACAAGCCTTTGCAATCGTGGACCTGTCCACGTGATCGCATAGAAGGAAACTAGACCTGTACACCAGAAAAACTTCAGCAATCTCCCAAGTCCAAAATTCGATATGTTAACCATCCGAAACCAACCCGAGGCCCCCGGGACCTCAACCAAACATACCAACAAGTCCTAAAACACGATATGAACTTAGTCGAGGCTTCAAATCTCATCAAACAACATCAAAAACACGAATCGCACCCCAATTCAAGCCTATTGAACTTATGAACTTCTAACTTCTACGATCGATGCTGAAACCTATCAAATCAAGTCCGATTGACCTCAAATTTTGAACACAAGTCATAAATGACACAATGGACCTAATCCAACTGTCAGAACTAAAGTCCTAGCCCGGTAACCACAAAGTCAACTCCCGGTCAATCTTCTCAATTTCCAAAATTTTTAATTTTCCAACTTTCGCCATTTCAAGCCTAAATCAACTACGGACCTCAAAATCACTGTCCGGACACACCAAAGTCCAAAATTACTCTACGGAGCTATTAGAACCATCGAATCTCAATTCCAGAGTCGTTATACATAAGTCAACATCTGATCAACATTTTCAACTTAAGCTTCCAACCTTGAGACTAAGTGTCCCAACTCATTCCGAAACATGCCCGGAAGCGAACCAACTACCCCGGAAAGTCACATATGACAAATGAGCATGAAATAAGCAGTAAATGGGGGAACAAGGCTATAACACTCAAAAGGACCGACCCAGTCGTTACATCCTCCCCCTCTTAAACAAAAGTTCGTCCTTGAACGGGTCTAGAAACGTACCTGGAGTCTCAAATAGGCGTGGATATCTGTTCCGCATCTCCTGTTCAGTCTCCAAAGTAGCCTCCTCGACTGGCTGACCTCTCCACTGCACCTTCTCTGAAGCTATGTTCTTTAATCTCTACTTTTGAACCTGCCGATCCAAAATGGCCACCGGCTCCACATCATAAGTCAAATCACAATCCAACTGAACTGTGCTGATGTCCAAAACATGAGACGGATTGCCGACATACTTTCGGAGCATAGAAACATGAAACACTGGATGAACACTCGATAGTATAGGCAGTAAGGCAAGCTTGTAAGCCACCTCTCCAATCCTTTGAAGCACCTCAAACAGCCCGATATACTGAGGGCTCAACTTGCCCTTCTTCCCGAACTTCATAACACCTTTCATAGGTGAAACCTTGAGCAGTACCTTCTCCCCAATCATGTAAGCAACATCACGAACCTTCCGATAGGCGTAACTCTTATGTTTAGATTGCGCCGTGCGAAGCCAATCCTAAATCAATTTAACCTTGTCCAAAGCATCCTGAACTAAGTCAGTACCAATAGTCTAGCCTCACCCGGCTCAAACCATCCCACCGGAGACCGACACCGTCTCCCATACAAAGCCTCATACGGAGCCATCTAAATGCTCGATTGGTAACTGTTGTTGTAGGCAAACTCTGTGAGCGGCAGAAACTGATCCCAAAAACCCCTCGAATCTATGACACAAGCGCATAGCATATCCTCCAATATCTAAATAGTGCGCTCGGAATGCCCGTCCGTTTTAGGGTGTAATGTTACACGTTGTACTCAGCTCAACCTGTGTGCCCAACTCTCGCTGCACGGCTCTCTAAAACTGCGATGTAAACCGCGTACCCCGATCTGAAATGATGGACAGCGGCACACCGTGAAGGCGAACAATCTCGCGGATGTAAATCTCATCCAACCGCTCCGAAGAATAGGTAGTGCTAACTGGAGTGAAATACGGGGACTTGGTCAACCGATCCACAATCACCCAAATAGCATCACTCCCTCGAAGTCCGTGGGAGCCCAACTACAAAATCCATGGTGATATGCTCCCATTTCCACTCCGGAATCTCAAGCCTCTGAAGCAATCCGCCGTCTCTGATGCTCATACTTCACTTGCTGACAGTTTAGACACCGAGCTACAAACCCCACTATATCCCTATACATCCTCCTCTACCAATAATGCTGCCTCAAGTCCTGGTACATCTTCGCGACACCCGGATGGATGGAATACCGCAAACTATGGGCCTCCTCAAGGATCAACTCACGTAGTCCATCTGCATTAGGCACACAAATCTGACTCTGCATCCTCAACACCCCATCATCCCCAATGGTAACATCCTTGGCATCAACGTGCTGACCTGTGTCCTTAAGGACAAGCAAATAGGGATCATTGTACTGCCGCTCTCTGATGCGATCATATAAGGATGACCGAGAGACCACACAAGCTGGAACCCGACTAGGCTCCGAAATATCTAATCTCGTGAACTGGTTGGCCAAGGCCCGAACATCAAATACAAGCGGTCTCTCACCAACAAGAATAAATGCAAGGCTATACATACTCGCCGCCTTTCTACTCAAGGCATCGGCCACCATATTGGCCTTCCCGGGATGATACGGATAGGTAATATCATAGTCCTTTAGCAGCTCCAACCATCTCCGCTGCCTCAAATTTAAATCCTTCTGTTTGAACAAGTGCTGGAGACTCTGATGACCCGTAAATACCTCACAAGACACATCATAGAGATAACGCCTCCAAATCTTCAATGTATGAACGATGGCTGCTAACTCCAAATCAAGAACAGGGTAGTTCTTCTCATGCGGCTTCAACTTACGTGAAGCACAAGCAATCACCCTACCCTCCTGCATCAAGACACACGCAAAACCAATCCGAGAAGCATACAATATACTGTATGAGAACCAGAAGCTGAAGGCAGAACTAGAACTGGAGCTGTGGTCAAGGCAGTCTTGAGCTTCTGAAAGCTCTCCTCACATCATCCGACCACCTGAAAGGAGCACCCTTCTGGGTCAATTTGGTCAAAGGCGCTGCAATAGACAAGAAACCCTCTACGAAGTGACGATAATAACCGGCCAAGCCGAGAAAGTCCGAATCTCAGTAGCTGAGGATGGTATGGAACAACTCTGAACCGCCTCTATCTTCTTTGGATCCACCTTAATCCCCTCACTGGACACCACGTGCCCTAAGAACGCCACCGAACTAAGCCAAAACTCTCACTTGGAGAACTTGGCATAAAGCCTCTCCTCCCTCAACCTCTCTAATACAATCCTTAAATGCTGGGCATGCTCCTCCTGGCTACGTGAGTACACCAGGATATATCAATGAATACTATGACAAACGAGCGAGATATGGCTGAAATACACTGTTCATACAAATGCATGAATGCTGCTGGGGCATTGGTCAGCCCAAAAGACATCACAAGGAACTCATAGTGACCATAACAGGTCCTGAATGTCGTCTTTAGAATATCCGAGTCACGAATCTTCAACTAGTGATACCCAGACCTTAAATCAATCTTAGAGAACACCTTCGCTCCCAGAAGCTGGTCAAATAGATCATCAATACGCGGCAAGGGATACTTGTTCTTCAATGTAACTTTGTTCAACTGCCTATAGTCGATGCACATTGGTGACGCACTGGGCCTAATAAATCCCTTATCAAGAAGTTCCTGAAGCTGCTCTTAAATTACTTCAACTCAGCTGGTGCCATACAATACGGAGGAATAGAAATGGGCTGAGTGACCGGTACCAAATCAACATCCCTGTTGGGTGGCATGCCCAGCAGGTCTGCAAGAAACAGATCCGGAAAGTCTCGCACCGGAACATAATCAATAATAGGGGTATTAGCACCAACATCCCTCACGAAGGCTAAATAAGATAAACACCCCTTCCCGACCATCTGTTGGGCCTTCAAATATGAAATCACTCTACTGGGAACATACTCTAGAAAACATCTCCACTCGATCCTTGGCAACCTCGGCATTGCCAATGTCATGGTCTTAGCGAGACAATCCAGAATATCATGACATGGAGACAACCAATCCATATTAAAAATCACGTCGAAATCGACCATACTAAGCAATAAGAGATCAACTCTAGTCTCCAATCCCTCAATAATCACTACACACGATTGATATACACGGTCCACAATAATAGTATCACCTACCGGCGTAGATACATGAACAGGCGAAACTAAGGACTCACGGGGCATATCCAAATAATGAGTTACATAGAATATTACATAGGAATAAGTAGAACCAGGGTCAAATAATGTGGAAACATCTCTATGGAACATTGAGACAATACGTGTGATCACTACATCTAAAGCAACAACATCTGGCCTGAAAGGAATAGCATAGAATCGGGCCTGCCCGCCACCTGATCAGCCTCCCCTTCTAGGGCGACCTCTAGCTGCCTAGCTCTCACCCCGAGCTGGCTGGGCGGGTGGTGAAGTAACTAGTGCGGAAGTCATAGCCTAACCCCTCTGCTGGACCCCCCGGGTGAAGAGGATACTGTCTTCACATATGCCCAAACTCCCCGCACTCGAAGCAACTCCCCACTAGTGGTGGTGGGGACTGAATCGAGCCCCGAGTACCAGAGTAACTGATAGAAGGACCTGGCACAGATGAACCCTGAACCGATGGAGCACAGGATGAACTCTGAGCTGGGAGAGCACTGAGAGATGACTGACCCAGTCGAACACTGAACGAACCATGGCTAACTGATGCACCACATTGAACTAGACGAGTCATCTGAGTGGCCCTATAAGGACGACCCTTGCTGTGGTAGAACTGTCCCCAGAAGGAACACCACTGAAACCACCCGAACCACGAGGCCTCTTGGCCTCCCTCTCCTCACGCTCCTGACTACGGACCATCTCTAGCCACCGAGCAATGTCAACTACCTCGTCGAACCGAGCACCATATACACTCTCCCAAGTCATAACAAAACGCAACTAATAGTGGAGGCCATCAATGAACCTCCTAATCCTCTCCCTCTCAGTTGGAACCAACCAAACTGTGTGATGAGCCTAACTCTGAAAATCTCATCTCATACTGATCAAAGACATGCCATCCTGACATAGCTGCTCGAACTGTCTGCACAGCTCCTCCCTGCAAGTCTGCGGCACAAACTTCTCAAAGAAGAGAACGGAGAACTCATGCCATGAAAACAGTGCAGCACTGACTGGCCTACTCCTCTCATAGGCCTCCCACCATCTGACAGTTGCCCCGGTCAACTGAAAAGTAGTAAATGAGACCCCACTGTTCTCCAGAATACCCGCCATGCGAAGAATCCCCTGGCACCTATCCAAGAAGTCCTGGGCATCCTCTGACTCACCCCACTGAATGATGGAGGGTGGAACTTCCCAAATTTCTCTAGTTTCTTCTACTCCTTATCACTCATAACGGGGCCCACCTGGGCCTGAGCAACTGCAACCGACTGGGCTGGTAGTACCCCCTGTGTCTGAAGTCACTACATCACCTGCTCTGGAGTACGGGCAGCGAGAGTCTGAGTACCTCCCCCGGCCTGAGAAATGGCTGGCGCGGTCTGAATAGAAACCACCTGAGCAAGGCTGGTGCAAACAATCAATATATGAGCCAAAGCCTCCTCAAGGCCTGGAATAACAATGGGTACAACTGGTGCGTGAGCTGGCCCCACTGGCTTAACCACATCTGGAACCTGCTCCTGAGCTAGAGCAACTAGTATATCTGCACGTACTACTCTAGCTACTGTACAAGCTATACCTCGGCCCCTACCGTAGCCCTGGCCTCTCGTAGCCCTAGCCGATGGTACTGGTAGCTGTCCATCCGGTCCGGTAGCATGTGTCCTCACCATCTGTGAGAGAATAGAATAACAGAACACGGCAAGAATACAAGAATGTGAAGTTTCCTAAGGGTTCGGCAGCCTCTCAAAGATAAGTACAGACGTCTCCGTACCGATCCGCAAGACTTTACTAAACCTGCTCATGACTCGTGAGACCTATGTAACCTAGGCTCTAATACCAACTTGTCACGACCCAAAACTCAACTTGTTGTGATGGCGCTTATTATGGTACTAGGCAAGCCGACTACTCAGATATTTCCAACACTTTCAAATTTAAAATATACTAAAACAGGTTTAAATAAGTAAAAGTCTCATAAACCTGTCACAACTTGATAGAGATGTTTTCCAAAATCAGGGTGTCACTGAGTACATGAGCATCTATATAAATACAAATTCTGATACTCTATCGAAGAAAGTAGAAACTGAAAAAATAAACTAAGGTATAGGAGAGGAGAGTCAAGGTCTGCGGACGCCAGGAAGCTACCTCGGTAATCTCCAAATGATTGAATCGCCAAGAATCAGCAACCATCGTGTCCGGAAACACCTAGATCTGCACACGAAGTGCAGGATATAGCGTGAGTACAACGAACTCAGTAAGTAACAAGTCTAATGATTAGGCTGAAAATAGTGACGGGCTTCACATGTACAGTTCAATTACAGAAATACAGTACAGAAAGGTAGACATGCTTCCAAATTTAACAGTTAAAGCTCAAACAGGTAAGATATGTCAAGTTCAATTGAAGCAAGATATGGTATGTCTCGATATCTACATGTCAGTTATGTATGCCAACTGAAGTACAAAACAGTGGTGAAATCATATGCATACTCTCAGAGTATCAATCACTTAGTCCTCCCATTCACTCCATCCTTACATTCACTCATTCCTCACAGTCACTCCATCCTCAACATCACTCAATACTCCCAATCGCTCGGCACTCGTGCTCACACTCAGTAGGTACCTGCACTCACTGTGGGTGTGCAGACTCTAGAGGGGTATATCCAGCCCAAATGCTATAATAAGCCAATCATAGCATGAATCAATAAAACATACAGTGACGTGCAGCCTGTTCCCATAAATATCCTCACAATCAGGCCCTCGGCCTCACTCAGTCATCAATCTCTCCAGTCTCTCAGGCTCACAAAAATCATGATAATCAGCCCAAACAATGATGATATGATGTATCAATAAATGGCAATAGAGACTGAGTATGATATGCAAATAATAGCTTTGACTGAGTACATAATTGCAAATTAAGCAAATAATTCAACATGCAACACGACCTCTGTAGGTCCCAACAGTACCAGCATGTAGCCTAAACACGATTTCTAATATGACTTGCAGCTCAATTTCTCTAACACATGGAGAATATACGGATAACGACAAGATTATTCAACTATACAATCCCATGTAATTGACCAAGTCACAATTCCTACGGTGCAAGCCCACACACCCGTCACCTAGAATGTGTGTCACCTCAACACCAATCACATAACACTTTGGGGTTTCATACCCTCAGAACCAAGTTTAGAAGTGTTGATTACCTAAAATCGTGCAAATCCCTACTCCAATAAGCCCTCCTCGCGAATCAGCCTCTGAATGCCTCGAATTTAGCCACAAACAATTCGATACAATCAACTCAAGCTATAGGAATCAACTCCATATGAAAATGTTAAGTTCTATATCAAAAGTTAAAGAGTCAACTCAAAAGTCAACCTCCGGGCCCACGTCTCAGAATCCGATGAAAGTTACAAAATACGGACACTCATTCAACCACGAGCCCAACCACACCAAGATTACTCAAATCCGATACCAAAATCTTACTCAAATCTCCAAAATTCGGCCTAAGAAGTTTTCTCCATTTTCCCCATTTTTTCAACCCAAATCACTAATTAAATGATGAAATCAAAGATATAATCATGAAATTTAACCAAAACTAAATAAGAATCACTTACCCCAATCACTCCCTTGAAAGTCTCTCCATGAATTGCCTCCAACCGAACTCCCAAAATCAAATTTGTGAAATAAACTTAAACCTTCATTTTTGAAATATTTAAGTCTGCCCAGATGTCCCTTAATCGAGATCGCGAAGCACAAACTCAGCTGCCCAGAAAATTAACCTTACGTGAATGCGACAATACCCATGTGAACGCGAAGCACTGCCTCCTCAGACCTATGCGATCGCGTCCCTCCTCACGCGATCGTGAAGAACAATTGCGTGAACTCAGCTCCTGCCTCATTTCCTCTTCGCGAATGCGGCCTAGCCCATGCGTTCGCGATTCACTACTTCTATAACCTACACGATCACAGCCCTCATCTCGCGAACGCGTAGAGTAAAAATCCCAGCTGCCCAAACAAGCCTTCGCGATTGTGGACCTGTCCACACGATCGCATAGAAGGAAACTAGACATGTACACCAGAAAAACTTCAACAGTCTCCCAAGTCCAAAATTCGATCTGTTAACCATCCGAAACCAACCCGAGGCCCCCGGGACCTCAACCAAACATACCAACAAGTCCTAAAATGCGATACGAACTTAGTCAAGGCTTCAAATCTCATCAAACAACATCGAAAACACAAATCGCTCCCTAATTCAAGCCTATTGAACTTATGAACTTCTAACTTCTACAATCGATGTTGAAACATATCAAATCAAGTCCGATTGATCTCAAATTTTGCACACAAGTCATAAATGACACAACAGACCTACTCCAACTCCCGGAACCAATATCTGAGCTCGGTAACCACAAAGTCAACTTTCGGTCAAACTTCTCAATTTCCAAAACTTCTAATTTTCCAACTTTCGCCATTTCAAGCCTAAATCAACTACAAACCTCCAAATCACTATCCGAACACACTCCTAAGTCCAAAATCACTCTACGGAGCTATTGGAACCGTTGAAACTCTATTCTAGTGTTGTTTACACATAAGTCAACATCCGATCTACTTTTTCAACTTAAACTTCCAACCTTGAGACTTAGTGTCTCAACTCATTCCGAAACATCCCCGGAATTGAACCAACTACTCCGGCAAGTCACATAACGACAAATGAGCATGAAATAAGCAGTAAATGGGGAACGGGGCTACAACACTCAAAGTGACCGACCGAGTCATTACAATGACATTTGTCAACAAAGGCTTTAAAATATTAACAGTCCCCCACTATTTTAAAGACCTTCAAAAATAAACGTGTTGGATTTGTATGGTCCAAATATAATAGGTTTTGTGTCTTTTGGACTATGAAACCAAACTTAGATCGATTGTCATGACCCAAAATTCAACTAGTCGTGATGGCACCTAAGCTAACCCGTTAGGTAAAGCCAATTAGAAATAACCCAATTCAAAAGAGATTTACTGAGATAAATAAAGATAATATAGCTGAACTTTTATACAAAAAATTTCCCAAGGACTGGTAATACAAATCATGAGCTTCTAAGATTTAGAGTTTACAAAGCTGATATAACACAAATACATCATCTGTTTGAAGTACACATGAACAGATTTAAAATGCTAAAGCTACCAAGAACAAGAGGCAGCTATGTGAAGTCATGACTGATGCAATATCGTATGGCATGAGGAAAATACATCTCTATGCATGTATGTCAAGTGTGCATGTCGAATGCAATGCAACATAATAATAAAACCATATGCATACTCTCAGAGTATCAATTCTCTCAGTCCTTCCAGTCACTCAGTGCTCATAGTCACTTAGTCCTCATAATCGCTCAGTCCTCACAGTCACTCAGCACTCGCACTCAGTAGGTACTTGCACTTATTATGGGTGTGCAGACTCCGCAGGGGCAGATCCAACCCAAGCGCTATAATAAGTCAATCATGGCATGAATCAATAAAGTCGGCCGCGGCGTGTAGCCCGATCCCATAAATATCATTCACAAACAGGCCCTCGGTGTCACTCAGTCATCAATCTCTCCAGTCTCTCGGGCTCACAATATCGTGAAAATCAGCCCAAAAATGATGATATGATGTATCAATAAATAGCAACAGAGACTGAGATATGATATGCAAATGAATGAGTATGACTGAGTATGTAATTGCAATTTAAGCAAATAACTCCACAGCAGATATGACCTCAATGGGTCCCCAACAGAATAAGCATATAGCCTAAGCACGATTTCTAACATGGATCACAGCTCAATTACTCTAACACGTAGAAATCTCATGGATAAAAACAAGATTAGGTAACTACACAATACCACAGAAACAACCGAGTCATAATTCATACGGTGCATGCCCACACGCCTGTCACCTAGCATGTGCGTTACCTCAACACCAAATACATAACACGTATATTCCGGGTTCATACCCTCAGCACCAAGTTTAGAAGTGTTACTTACCTCGAACAAGCGGAATCTAATACCAAGCAAGTCAAACAATGCTCCAAAAATGCCATCCCGCGCGTACTGACCTCTGAATGGCTCACAACTAGCCAAAAGCAGCTCAAGAACATAAATAATGCCAAAGAAAACAGATCCAATTGATAAAGGTCGAATCTTTAATCAAAAGCCCAAAGTCAACCAAAAAGTCAAACTCAAGCTCGCACCTCGGAACTTGCTTGCACCAGCAATTTGTTCTTCACTAAAAAGACTCTAACTCCCTCATACAAACTCGGAATTCGACGATTCTTGCTCCTATGAGTCACAAATAATAATACGAACCTAATCGTTCAGTCGAAACTCAATTTGGAGCTTATTTGCTCAATGTGATACCAACTTCGCTCATTAAATAATTAACTCATGCTTCGCAGTAAAAACTCAATCGCGACTTAATAAAATTAGACCAAACATTCCAGTTCATTCCTATAAATCATTATCAAACTCCCGGAAGTCTCGAAATCGAATTCTGATCTCTAGAACTAAAAAAATGGTCCTTTGGATCATTATATGCTTATGCTCAAAACAATGCCAAAACACCAAACACGTTAAAAACCCATCCGAAACTCACCCAAGCCACACGGGATCCCAACCAAATATACCAACAAGTCCTAAAACATGATACAAACTTTCCATGATTTCACATATCCCGATAGCTTTGCTTCCTTATAATTGCAACATACGTCAAACAGTTCATTAGAAAAAGTTTGCAATATAGTATGACGGCATACCTTGTTGGCGTGTTGCCATGATTCCATTAATTTATTATCAGCGTCTTCACTAGGTTGTAGATGCAGCAGTGCATCTACAACACCATGTACATCAAGTAGTGAGAAAATACGTTCTTGCCAACGCTTGAAATTTTCATTGGCAAGAATTTCAATATTTGACACATCTGGAAATGGCCTGGCATGTGGCAGTGCAACTGGGGCTGGAGCAGCGGAGGTAGCGCCAATATTGGTGGTATAGATAGTATTTTCAGCATCAGTTTTTTTTACCATAGTTTCTTAGACCGTAGGAAAATAAAACGGGAAAAATAAAATTAACACTGTTGTAATATTATTTGTAAGCAGATACATGAATTAGCTTGAGTCATGTTGGGCATTGTCCTAAGAAGCTATTTTAGCATTGTGAAATATTTCCCCAGAATTAAACAAGCTTACTCTATTTTATTTAGAGGATACAGGAATCAGCAAAATATTAATTTACAAACCCAGCTAGTTGGAAGAGAAAGAGCTACCAATATTTTATGCCAATTAAAATATATAGAAGAAGATATTAGAAGGAGAAGGATGTATAAGAGGGAAAGAAGATAGAAGTATTTCTTTTGTCTTGCTAATTGCGAATGATAAAAAGGAGAGGGTGGTGGCATTTATAGCCTCATTTGCATGAAGCTTTATTTTGCATGGCAAAAACGTGGCTGATAGAATTTGCCACTTTACCAAGGAATTTTTACCATCTTTCTAATAGCTTCAAGAAGGGATGCCACATGGTTTTGATTATGACATTTGTCAACAAAGGCTTTAAAATATTACCACAGTCCCTATTATTTTAAAGACCTTGAAAAATAAACTAGTTGGATTTGTATGGTCCAAATGTAATAGGTTTGGTGTCTTTTGGACTATGAACCAAACTTAGATCGATAAAGCTTGACCCACAGAATTACTGGTGAAATATAATATTTCTATGAACCAATAATTCTTATTGTAAGTTAGAGATTTTATCAATCACATTTCGACCCTCGCAATTTTGCTGTTCAACGCGGTTTTACGCCCAATAGGCCATGCACGTGCCTGGTTATTCATGAGAGCTCTAGAGATTAGGTTAAAATCTCATAGGAGCGACCCCACTCCACTCTCATATAGGTGAATTCATCAAGTGTATACTGCTTTTGAATACACCATCCATAAGAAATATGAATTTCAGAGTTATAACTCAACCTCTCAATTAGTAGCAGTAAAGTACTCTCTTTTAGTACTTCACTGTCAGTATCGACTTGTTATTACCCATATGAACCTACTTCATGGGATCTCCAATCACATAGGTTGAGTTACCATCTTTATTGACAACGTGTCAGCCTTAACGCCCTGAGGTTTGAAGAATTAATTTACTTCACATAGGTTTAGTCAGAGGATTGGCCAAATTAACTTCTGACTTCACATAATCAATGGAAATTATTCCATCTCTCAATAGTAGTTTTATGGCATCATGTCTGAATTTCATGTGTCTACTTTTACAACTATAAGATTTATTCTTTGCAATAGCTATTGCCGCTTGACAATCACAATGCATAGACATAGGAGGCAGTACATCCTTTATTAAAGGAATATTAGCTAAGAAGTTTCTTAGACACTCAGCCTCAGAACCAGTTAACTCTAGAGCTACAAACTCTGAGTCGATCTAGCAATGATCGTTTGTTTAGCTGATTTCCACGATATTGAACCACCACGAAGGATGAATACATAACACTAGTGGATTTTTTCTCATCTGAATCAGAGATCCAGTTTGCATCACTGTACCCTTCTAAAGTAGAAGGAAATCCACTATATAGGATACCATAATTCATGGTTCCTCTCAAGTATTTCATCAGTCTAGCTAATGTAGACCAATGCTCTCTATTGGGATTATGAGTATATCTACTCAGCATACACACAGTAAAGACTACATCAGGCCTTGTAAAATTCATTAAATGCATCAAACTCCCAATAATTTGAGATATTTAGACTGAGCAACAGGGTCACCATTATTCTTTTTCAATTGAGATAGCATAAAAAGGAGTGCTCACAAGTGTGACATTAAAATATTCGAACTTCTTAAGAAGTCTCTCAACATAATGTTCTTATGACAACATTATGCCATCTTCACTCCTTATAACTTTAACTCTCAATATTGTATTTACTTCACCCAGATCTTTCATATTAAAATTAGCAGACTAAAATAATTTAGTATTTTACACAATATTTAAACTTGTACCAAATATAGGCATGTCATCAACATATAAACATATTATCACATAATCATTGTCTGCCACTTTAGTATAAACTCATTTATCTACTTCAACTAAGGAAAAACCGTTTCTCAATAAGTCTTATTCAAATTTCTCATACCACTGCTTAGAAGCTTGTTTAAGGCCATAAAGAGATTTAATTAATTTACAAACTTTATTTTCTTGTCCAGGAATGACACACCCTTCAGGTTGAACCATATAAATCTCTTCTTGTAAATCACCATTTAAAAAGGTTGTCTTGACATCCATTTGATGGATAGAAAGCTAATGGATTGAAGCTAAGGCAATTAAAACTCGAATATAAGAAATTCTCGTCACTGGTGCAAAAGTATCAAAATAATCAATATTTTATTTTTGAGAAAATCTTTTTGCTACTAATCGAGATTTATATTTATCTAAAGATCCTTCGAGATTAAATTTCCTTTTAAAAATGTAGTTACAACCAATAGATTTTACACCAGGAGGTAAATTAGTCAAAATATTTTATTTTTCAAAATAGAATCGATTTCAACTTTTATTGCATCTTTCCAATAATTAGCTTCTGAAGAAGATATAGCTTCAAAATAATTTGATGGTTCATTATCGACAAGAAAACTTTGAAAATCATTTCCATAAGAAAAATATTCTTTCTTTGGCCTTTTGCTCCTTCTCAGTTCCTTATTAGAGGTAAGTTCATTATTGTTTGTATGAGACATTTGATCAGACGGTGGATAAATATATTCAAAGAACTAAGCATTCTTTGTCTCTAGTATAATATTACAATCAGGCACATCACTTTATAAAACAAGAAATCTATATGCATCACTATGTTCAGCATATCCAATAAGCATACAATCAGCAGTTTTAGAACCTATTTTTCTCTTTTATAGGTTCAGGTAAAAGAACTTTAGCAAGACACCCCCACACTTTTAATTATTTCAAGTTAGGTTTATAATCCTTCAACAATTCATACAGAGTTTTGTCTGTTCTTCTATGTTGTATTCTATTTTGTAAGTGACATGCAGATAATATAGCTCCACCCCACAAATTGTCAAGTGCATTAGAACTAACTAACATAGAGTTCATCATCTCTTTCAATATTCTATTTTTTCTTTCAGCTACTCCATTTGATTCAGGTGAATAAGGCACAGTTACTTCATGAATTATTCCTTCTTTTTCACTAAAATCATTCAAAGACAAATATTCCCCACCTCTATCAGATCTAATTCTCTTGATTTTTCTACTAAGTTGATTTTCAACCTCAATTTTATAAGAAATAAAAGCATTAAAGGCATCATTTTTATGTCTAAGCAAATACAACTTAGTAAATCTAGAAAAATTATCAATAAAAATTACATAATATCTTTTACCACGTCTAGTCATAGTCTGCTTTAAATCGCCTTAATCAGTATGAATCAAGGATAATAATTTAGTTTCTCTATTTACAGGAAAACAAGTTCTTTTAGTACTTTTAACTTCAACACATATTTCACACTTGTCAGTATTATTTGAGTCTAAACCAGATATTAAACCTAATGATTGCATTTTCTTTATATACACGACATTAACATGTCCTAGTCTAGCATGTCATAAAGAAATAGACTCAACCATATAAGCAGAAGCAGATGCATTTCCGTTGATAACATCAGAAACGTTAAGTACAAAGAGTCCTTGGTTACAATAGCCCTTTCCTACAAACACATTATTTTTGGTCATTATGATCTTATCAGATTCAAATGACACTTTCACTCTCGCTCTTCCCAACAAAGATACAGAGATCAGATTTGCCATCATAGTAGGAACATGCAGTACATCAACAAGGGCTAAAGTTTTTCCCGAAGTGAGTTTCAGGAGAACTTTACCCTTACCCAAGACTTACGTGGTACTTGAGTCTCCAAGGTAGACCTCTTCTTTATCATCCTCTATAGGAGTATAAGAAGAAAATGCTTCTCGATTTGCACAAATGTGCCGAGTAGCCCCAGTCTACCACCCATTCTTCGCATGTGCTACAATGTTTACTTGAGAAATGACTGCCGCAATAATATCACCTCCTTCAGCTAAGTTAGCCTTGGGAGTATTAGTTTTTCCTTTGTCATTTCCTGCTCTGTACCAGCACTGTGAGGCATGATGGCCTGGTTTTCCACAAACAAAACAAGAGCCTTTTTTTTTTCTTGAGGTTAGGATTTTGGGCTTGTAACCTTGAGACTTATTCTCATCCCTTTTGCGGTTGTTGCTGCTACTTTGCACTAAGTTTGCTTTAAGAGCTATCATCCGAGCTTTGGCAAATTCTTTTCTGTTGGAATCTTCAACTAGGATGTGGGTCACAATTTTCTCAATAGTGAAATTTTTCTGTTTGTGCTTTAAGTTGTTCTTGTAGTCACTCCATGAGTCAGGCAACTTCTCAATTAGTACTCTAGAAGCAAACTTTTCAGGTAAAGACATCCCCTCGGCCTTCAAGTCTTCTAGCAATTTATGATATTCGTTGATTTGCACATTCATCTCTTTATCATCTCTTATCTTCCACTATAAAACTTTCCTACTATTAATTTTTGTTTTGTAGCATCTTTAGAAGTGAATTTTTTAATGAAGGCTTCCCGAATAGCTTTTGCTTCCTTATAACTGCAACATACGTCAAACCGTTCATTAGAAATAGTTTGCAATATAGTATGGCGGTATACCTTGTTAGCTTGTTGCCATGATTCCACTATCTTATTATTAGCGTCTGCACTAGGTTGTGGATGCAGCAGTGCATGTGCAACACCATGGATATCAAGTAGTGAGAAAATACGTTATTGCCAACGTTTGAAATTTTCATTGAACGAAAATTTTAATATTTGACACATCTGGAAATGGTCTGGCATATGGCAGTGCAACTGGGGCTGGAGCAGCGGAGATAGCTCCAATATTGATGGTATTGGTAGTATTTTCAGCATCAGTGTGTTTGCCATAATTTCTTAGATTCTAGGGAAATAATACGGAAAAAATAACAATAAACACTGTTATAATATTATTTGTAAGCAGATACACAAATTAGCTTGAGTCGTGTTGAGTACTGTCTTAGGAAACAATTTCAGCAATGTAAAATATTTTTCCAGAATTAAACAAGCTTACCTCTATTTTATTTAGAGGATACAGGAATCAACAAATATTAATTTACAAACCCAGCTAGTTGGAAGAGAAAGAGCTACTAATATTTTATGCCAATTAAAAGATATAGAAGAAGAAGAAGAATGTATAAGAGGGAAAAAAGATAGAAGTATTTCTTTTTTCTTGCTAATTGCTAGTGATAAAAAGGAGAGGGCAGTGGCTATTTATGGCCTCATTTGCATGAAGCTCTGTTTTGCATGGCAAAAACGTGGGTAATGGAATTTGCCACTTTACCAAAGCATTTTGCCATCTTTCTAATGGCTTCTAGAAGGGATGCCACATGGTTTAATTATGACATTTGTCAACAAAGGCTTTAAAATATTGTCACAGTCCCTCACTATTTTAAAGACCTTCAAAAATAAACTAGCTAGATTTGTATGGTCCAAATGTAATTGGTTTGGTATTTTTTGGACTATGAACCAAACTTAGATCGATAAAACTTGACCCTTAGAATTAATGATGAAATATAATATTTTTATGAACCAATAATTCTTATTGTAACTCAGAGATTTTATCAATCACATTTCGACCCTCGCAACTTTGTCTCAAGTATAGTATTACAATCAAGCACATCACTTTTTAAAACAAGAAGTCAATATGCAGCACTATGTTCAGCATATCCAATAAGCATACAATCAGCAATTTCAGAACCTTTTTTTTTCTTTTTAGGTTCAGGTAAAAAAAGTTCAGCAAGGCACCCCCACACTTTTAAATATTTCAAGTTAGGTTTATAACCTTCCACAATTCATACGGAGTTTTGCCTATTCTTCTATGTGGTATTCTATTTTGTAAGTGACATGCAGATAATAGCTTCACCCCACAAATTGTCAAGTGCATTTGAACTAACTAACATAGAGTTCATCATCTCTTTCAATGTTCTATTTTTTCTTTCATCTACTCCATTTGATCAGGTGAATAAGGCCGAGTTACTTCATGAATTATTCCTTCTTTTACACAAAAATCATTCAAAGACAAATATTATCCACCTCTATCAGATCTAATTCTCTTGATTTTTCTACTAAGTTAACTTTCAACCTCAGTTTATAAGGAATAAAATGTAACGATCTGGCGGGTCATTTTGAGAGTATTAGCCCTAAACCCCTATTAATTTCTCCCTCTATTTCGTTTTTGGGTTTTGTGACTTTTCGGGAGGATTTGTTTTTGGTTTCGGAGTATAATGGGACACATAGTCCCTAAAATAAAAGTTTATGTCGTAGGAATTGACCGTAGGTTAAATTGTATGAAGACGACTCTAGAATGGAGTTCTGACAGTTCTAGTAGCTCCGTAGGGTAATTTTGGTCTTAGGAGCGTGTTCAGATGTTGAATTGGAGGCTCGTCGATCATTTTAGCGTCATTTGGCGAAAGCTGGAAAATTGGATGATTTTTGGGAAGTTTGACCGGGAGTGAACTTTTTGATATCGGGATCGGATTTTGATTCCGGAAGTTGGAATAGGTCTAATGTCAATTATGACTTATGTGCAAAATTTGAGGTCAATCGGACTTGATTTGATAGGTTTCGGCATTAGATGTAGAAGGTTAAAGTTTTAAAGTTTATTAGGCTTGAATCGATGCGCAATTCGTATTTTTTTGCGTTGTTTGATGTGATTTAAAGGCTCGACTAAGTTCGTATGATATTTTAGAAATGGTTGGTATATTTGGACGAGGTCCCGGGGGCCTCGGGTGAGTTTTGGATGGTTAACAGATCAAATTTGGACTTGGAACAATTTGAAACTTGCTGCCTTCTGATGTAATCGCACCAGCGGAACTTATCTCGCAAGTGCGAGCTCGCAGAAGCAAGCCTAGATTGCGCAGAAGCGAATTTGGGGCTAGCCTGGGGCTAGGTCGCTGGTGCGTGAAGGTCTCCGCATCTGCGAGCCCGCAGGTGCGAGCGAGGCTCCGCATATGCGGAGTGAAGGAAGGGCAGCCAGTGTCGCAGTAGCGAAGAAGCGACCGCAAAAGCGTGTTCGCAGAAGTGGACCTCTTGCCCGCATAAGCGATGAAGGATGGCCAATTGGGTCACAGGTGCAAAATCCCTGGCAGAGTACAAAATCAGAAGGTTCCGATATTTTTGTCATTTTGGTCCTTTCAAACACGGGTCGAGGATTTGAGCCTAGGGATTTGAAAATAAGATTTGAGGATTTGAAGGTCGAGTTGATGTCAGATTTTGGTAAATTGGTATGGTTGGACTCGTGGTCGAATGGGTGTTCTTATTTTGTAACTTTTACTTGATTCCGAGACGTGGGCCCGGGTCAACATTTTGGACCGAATTTTTAATTCGTTGCTGAAGTCATACTTTCATTATTTGAATTAGTTTCTTGTAGTTATACTTATACTATGTAATTATTTTGGCTAGATTCGAGCCAATTGGAGTTGGAAAATCGAGGGAAAGGCATTCTTATTGACTGATTGAACTTGATTTGAGGTAAGTGACTTGTCTAACCTTGTGTTGGGGGAAATCACCTTAGGATTTGGTACTGTTGTAACAATTTGTGATATGTGAGCGCCGTGTGCGCGAGGTGACGAGTGCGTACAGTGGCTAATTGTGGAAATTCCGGTTCTCGCTGAGTAGATTTTCCTTTAAATTCCTTAACTGAGTTGCCTTAGCATGTGTAGCTGTCATGTTAGCCTAGTATCGCATGTCTACGTGTCTTAACCTTTACTTGAAATTCGTGCAACATGCTTAGTTGAAATTTTCTGTTTCCTTGATTTTGAATTCGGTCTTTAACTGTATGATTCCTTATTGTAAATTCGTTGTCCCATAATTTATGAGTTGTATATTTACTTTTGGGACTACGAGACGGAACCTTGGGAGATACCCCTGTTGTGCATTTACTTTTGGGACTACGAGATGGTACCTCGGGAGATCCCCCTATCGTGCATATTTACTTTTGAGACTACGAGGCGGTACCTCGGGAGATCCCCCTGTCGTGCATATTTACTTTTGGGACTACGAGGCGGTACCTCGGGAGATTCCCCTGTTAGATATTTACTTTTGTGACTACGAGGCGGTACCTCGGAAAATCTCCCTATTGTGCATTTACATTTGGGACTGCGAGGCGATACCTCGGGAGCGCCCCTGTGTTTTCCTCTATTTGTTGTGCTCTTACCTTTCTGTACTTTCTCGTTGATCATTTCTCAGTCACTTCATTGTATTATTATATTTTCTGCCTCATTTCCTTTTATTCTAGTGGGGCCCTGACCTGACCTCATTACTACTCTACCAAGGTTAGATTTGGCACTTAATGGGTACCGTAGTGGTGTACTCATACTACACTTCTGCACATCTTTCTGTGCAGATCCAGGTTCTTCCTACCATACCAGATACCGGTGAGCTGGACTGTACGTGCAGACTTCAAGGTATATCTGCCAGCGTCCGCAGACCTCGGTGTCCCACTCTATCCTTATTATGTTTTTTTCCTTATTCTCTTTAGACTTTGATGTATAGCGACACTTAATACTTCTATTAGAAGCTTCTAACTTATTTTCGGATTTTGGGAGTTGTAATTATTTAAATCTCAGTTTCTATTTATATATCATGTGTAGAGATTTGAGTTCTGTTTATTATTTAGTTATTCCGCAAATTGTTAGGCTTACCTAATCTTAATGATTAGGTCCATCATGACATCCTATGGAAGGAAATTGGGGTCGTGACACAAAAGCATTAAAGTCATCATCTTTATTTCCTAAGCAAATACAACTTAATAAATCTAAAAAAATCATCAATAAAAATTACATAATATCTTTTACCACCTCTAGTCATAGTCTGCTTTAAATCGCCTAGATTGCCATCAGTAGTATTTTAAATCGCCTAGATTGGTGGTATCGGTAGTATTTTGAGCATCAGTGTTGTTTTTCATAATTTCTTAGATTGTAGGAAAATAACTTGGGAAAAATAACAATAATACAGTTATAATATTATTTGTAGGCAGATACACGAATTAGCTTGAGTCGTGTTGGGCACTATCCTAAGAAACTATTTCAGCAGTGTGAAATATTACCCCAGGATTAAACAAGTTTACCTCTATTTTATTTAGAGGATACAGGAATCAGCAAAATATTAATTTACAAACCCAGCTAGTTGGAAGAGAAAGAGCTACTAATATTTTATCCCAATTAAAATATATAGAAGAAGATATTAGAAGGAGAAGGATGTATAAGAGGGAAAGAAGATAGAAGTATTTCTTTTATCTTGCTAATTGCTAATGGTAAAAAGGAGAGGTTGGCAGTGGTTATTTATAGCCTTATTTGCATGAAGCTTTGTTTTG
Source organism: Nicotiana obtusifolia (assembly GCA_002018475.1). Classification (NCBI taxonomy): domain Eukaryota; kingdom Viridiplantae; phylum Streptophyta; class Magnoliopsida; order Solanales; family Solanaceae; genus Nicotiana; species Nicotiana obtusifolia. The sequence continues at coordinate 48,927 of MCJB01023489.1, forward strand.
CATGGCAAATACGTGGCGGATGGAATTTGCCACTTTACCAATGCATTTTGCCATCTTTCTAATGGCTTCTGGAAGGGATGCCGCATGGTTTTGATTATGACATTTGAAAGAAATTAGACTTAGGCCATCCATATAGGCAAACTCGGTCCATGTCTAATAAGTAAATATTTTTATAAGTAAATTATATTTATATATGTATAATATCTAATATCTAATTAAAATAAAAGAAGAGACATAACGATTAGGACTCCCTAAACCGCTGTGTCGTATCTGTTCAATAAAAGGAGGAGTATGCGTGAGAATTCTTGTATTGAATTCTCTCCTCCTTCGACAGAAAAAATCTCTTGCTTGTCTCTCAAAATTCTAAAGAGTTCCTGTGAAGATCTTGTGAAGATTTCTTCTGCGAAACAGTTGGAACGAATCTCTGTAACAAGGTACGATCATAGACTGTGAACTTTATAGTTTAATACGTGAATTAACATGTGATTGAACTATTTGATTAGTGAAACATATACAAAGATCCTGCAAACAATGAGTTTGATTTAATTCTTCAACATTTGTCAACAAAAGCTTTAAAATATTGCCACAAGATATACAGCATAAAGAACACTAGAATGAAACGAGTATCAGCACCATGCCTTTCTGAAGTATAATTATTCAGGCTTAGCTCTTTCTTTATAATCCAAAAAAGTAGAGGTGTATTATAATTGCAAAGTAGAGGCTTAGCTATTTGATTAGTCTCGAGTTAATGTGATAGAATAATACCAAGTAAGTCGATATAATAATCGCAACATAGTTTTCTAAGTAATCTTTACTGTAACACTGATCAAAATAAATTCATTGATGCTACCCTGCTAAGGTTTGGCTGCTATATCTTACAAACTTATTGCGACATTAATATTAAAAAAGGAATTCAATGCTAACCGTTGTTTCAATTACTAACTTGTACATACAAGTATTGAACCAGTCATTATATCGCTTCAGATTGAGTGATTGACTCCACTCAAAATTCGAAGAATTAGTGGAGAGCACCTGAGCCAAGATACGGTTGGTTGTACTACCTCTTTTTTATTTTATTTATAATGATGATAGTGTCCGGGACATCTTGCGACTTGCATGCACCTCATCTGCTATTTCTCATCAACACAAGTATCAGATAACTCTGCAATCAAAACTTAGGTAGATAAAACTTAAATTACTTAACATTTTTGTTTCAGCTGTGATTTAAACCTTAATTTCTCATGATTTCACTCAGTTCATTGACGGTTGGTGACCACGCACCTGGGGAGGCATTAGAATTCTTGTTCACTCAGTTAATTGTCCCCTTGTTTCACCGTCATAAAATTCTTGAAAGAAATTGTTTTGGAAAAGCAGTTATACTGCTTGACATATCTAATCAATTTGCCTCCTTAAGATTATTTTTGCTGAAGGAATTATTTACTCCTACATTTTATTTTATTTTTATAAACAATTAGAATTCATAATTTCATATTTTCATTACCATTATTTGTGATTGCACATTCTTAATGCTTCGACTCGAGAAGATGGTAGTTAGGCATAACTTCAGACAAGGAAACCAGGTAGCATATTTTCTGGCTAAGGAAGCTTACAAACAGCCCAACCTATATCAACTTATGTATTTTGCTATTCCGCCTCCCTTTGTCCAATTGCAGACACGCAATATTTGGCGGATAGAGAAGGAGCACATTTTGTTAGATCTATTTTGGAAAATATTTGTATTAAGTTGGTTGTACTTGATAATCAAAATGCCCTAAGTGGCATTTCTATGGAATGTAACATTGCGACGAACTTAAGTATTAACAAATATATATATAATATTTTCATTTCCTCAAAGCAAAACACCCGGTTTGATTAATAAAACAATTAATCTTATTTTCTTTTTTTGGGAAGACATTTATATTGCCTAGCAAGCGGTAATAATATACGTGGATCCCTATATTGTTGCTGGTACCCTGCAGCTGTCGTCCCGTATTCTTTGCATGTGTCGCAGTCAACAAAATGCAAGGCTTACCAAAAAGGGCAGAAATGTTTGAGTACGCTATCTTTATTTATAAATTTGTAGATCTAAGAGAGCTTTTTGTTCAGTAAGCTGGAAGGGAACCCAAGACGGCAGAGCCCGCTGCAAAAATCAATCAAATTTCCCAAGTAAGTTCATTAAATGGATAATGACATGCATAACTACACCCAAATACTCAATAGCAATTAATTGGGGGTTATATGGGAACATAGAGGGAAGGAGAGGATTGCGGCAAGGGAACCCAATGTCCCCATTAATCTTTGTGATATGCATGGAGTACTTCTCTAGAATCATGCGCCATGTAGCCACACTACTGGGGTTTGCATATCACTCAAAATGCAATGGTTTACAACTGAACCACTTGTGCTTTGCTGATGATATGCTCCTGTTCTGCAGCGGAGAAATACAATCTGTTATATTGATGCTAAGGGGACTAGCCAGCTTCTCAAATGCATCAGGGTTGACTACTAATGCAGCTAAGTCCAACATATACAGCGCTAATATGAATAGGCAAAATGTGAAAGACATATGTGAAATGACAGGGTACAAGAAAGGAACACTACCATTTAGGTACGTAGGAGTGCCAATTGCAGCAAAGAAAATCTATCTGTGGACTATGAAATGTTAGTAGATAAGATGTGTGCCAGAATTCAAAGTTGGGGAACAAGAAATCTGTCGTGTGCAGGGAGAGTGCTACTGGTAAACTCAGTTTTGATGCATATTCACTCCTATTGGTCTTCTATATTTATCCTACCAAAGAAGATACTAAAAAGCATAATAGCAATTTGTAGGAACTTCGTGTGGGATGAGAAAGTCAACACAAACAAAGTTTCGCTGGTAGCCTGGGAGCTAGTATGTAGACCTAAACAAGAAGGTGTGCTGGGGATCATAGATTGTAAGCTATAGAACTAAGCAGCAATTGCAAAGTATGTGTGGAATATGGCCTAGAAGACTGACAATCTTTCGGTAAAGTGGGTGGATCATCTATATTTAAAAGGAGCATCCTGGTGGGAGTATCAACCTCCCCACGATTGTTGATGGTATTGGAGGAAAATATGCACAATGCGCGATAAATTTGCAGCTGGATATGTCCAGGAGGGCTGGCTATCAGTGAATGGACAATACACAATAGACAGCGGCTACAAATGGAGACAAGGAAGAAGAGAGGACTGGGAGGGTAGGAGATGGGTTTGGAATAACAACACCCCAAAGCATAGCTTCATATGTTGGTTAGCTATGCATAGAAGGCTGTTAACTAGAGAGAGACTGGCTCGGTTGGGAATTTGTCAAGAAACTAACTGTGCCATATGTGGGTTGGGGGGTGGGGACATGGAAACAACAGAACACTTATACTTCGATTGCCCATTTTCAAAAGCATGTGTACAGGAAGTGCTGATATGGATGAATATGGGGGTGCAACAATGGGAGCTGAAGGGAATCTGGAGATGTATGACTAGAAGAATAAGAGGCAAAATATGCAGACAAGTAACAATTTGGATACTGGCAGCACTAGTGTATCACATATGGAGAGTGAGGAATGGTGCCCATTGGAATCAAAGAGTAACTAGACCTCACATGATTGTTAATACTATTATGGAGGAATACAAATGGAAGATACATGAAATACTAAGTAGGAGATCATTAATACAAAACCAAAGAGCATGGATAGGAAGTTTACCGTAAATAGAGGCAATAGTACAATTGGTACAACTGAAATAATGTAGTCATAGTAGATCTGATAGGCTGTTAGGGGGAGTAAGGAAGAATAGGAGGGATTCAATTGTAAAGTTTTTGGGCTGGTGATCAATAAAACTCTTATTTTCCCCACAAAAAAAAAAAAAATTCAATCAATCAAATTTAACCAGTGTTGTGACAAGGAAGTTTCTCTCGTCTTCTATTGATTATTGATTTTAGAATGATTAAAAAACAAAATATGGGTTTATGATGATTATAGTTTGTTTAAATTATGCTTACTGTTTAATGGTACTGGGCTTGCTGAGGATTGGACAGAATTCGATAAGAACCAGATACTTGTAGGAGTATCTTAGTCCCAGTAGGAAAGGGGTTGATGCTGGGAACTGGTGAGGCCTTACGCGTGAGCTTTTAATTGGAAATATTCTATCTGTGCACAAATAAGACATGATATAATAGTGTTTTTTTTTGCTAGATAGCACTGGATTTATTATTAAGTAGAAAACTAAAGAGAGTTATTACAGTGCCGGACTGATCTTAACGAAACAGTCCCAAGTAAGTCTTTGCGGAAAGTAGAGAAAGCAAATAAGGTGGTTCACTCCAGAAGCGTTCGTCACACTCAGCGTTAGTATGCGAGTTACAGTTGCTCCCAAACTGCGCTAGTGTGTGTGCCACTTGATTTCCTCCACGGTAGACATGCCTAACATCTGATTGGCCCAGTGCGTCGAGTAGGAACCTGCAATCATGGAGAAAATTAGCATTAGCTTTACTGTGGGATTTGTCGTTTAAAAGGTTCAGTAATACCTGGCACTCTGTTTTCACTATAATTGAAATTCGATTTTTTGTGAAAGCAAGTTCCAATCTAGTAGGGTGAAATTTCTACTTGGATGGGTGATGAGACCATTATGTGGCATGAGAACCTATCAATTCAATTTCCTGCGGAATCTCTTATGATTCCACATGCTCCTCTAGTGTTAGAGTTTTTTTGGTGTGCACCATCTATATTGAGTTTATAAGTTTTGTGGTGGGGTGTCCATTTTATTGGGATTTTTGTTGTTACGAAATGTTTGAAGTTATGGGTTGTTAGGCAGAGGTATTCCATTGCGTGCGAAATGATTTTTGTGCTATCAATGTGTGTTGAGCAGTTATTAAAGATGTTATGGTTACGGTTTAGCCAAATATGCCAAAGGATAATTGGTGTGATAATGGCCAACGGGATTGATGAGTTATTTGGAAGGAGGATACTCTTAGTGGAGGTACAAATATCTTTTATCCAATCTAGTTGGTTTGAGTGTTGGGTTACTATGTTTAACTCTTCCCATATTGTAGTGTTCATAGGGCAGTGAAAGAATATGTGGTTTATGTTTTCCTCTATTCCACAATATTTGCAAGAGTTGTATTCAATTATTTTCGTTTGGCTTAGGATAGCTGCAGTAGGCAGTCTTTGATGTATTAGTAACCATAAGAAGGTTTTAAGTTTGTTGTGGCAGTGTGCTTTCCATATTCAGAAGTGGTTAAAGGGTTCATGAGATTGAGGTGCCTCTATGAGCGTAATGAAGAGATTGTAGGCTTATTTTGTTGTGAAGTTCTCGTCGTCCGTTTCTTTCTAGAAGAAGGAATCATTTAATTGTCCAGAGAACAGAATGTATGTTTGTGTTACGATGTCGGAAAGCGTATTTGGTAGGTCGTATGGTAGGGCTTGTAGGTTCCAATTTTTATTAGTAATGAGACAATCTACATTTTTATTTATTCTTCCTTGCCAAGTGGTCCCTCAATTAGTTCCCTTAGAATGATCCATCTATCATCCCAAATTCTTATTTTGGTCCCGGTTCCAATATTCCAGGCGATGCTTTTGGAGAAGAAAGAATAAGTTTTGGTCGTGCTTTTCCAGATGTAGGAGTCATGTGTTTTGCAAATCATAGGGTCCCTTCTTTGGGTGCTAATGTATTTGCCCTTAACTATTTTTGCCGCAAAGAGATTCTAGATTTGTGAGGAATCTCCATAGTAGGTTTGATAGGAGTGCGATATTTTTCCATGTTACTTTGTACAGCCACAGGCCTCCCTCTTGTTTAGGAGATGAAACCTTATTCTAGTTGATGTGATAGATTTTCCTTTGGTCCATTGTAGAACCCCATAGGAATGGATGCGATCAATATTTTTTCTAGTCTTTGATGGAAGGAGGTTTATTTGCATGGAATGGGTGGGAATTGCTGACAGAGTCGATTGTATAAGAGTTAATCTCCCAGATAAAGTGAGTAGCTTTGATTTCCACCCTTTTAGTCGAGTATTCATCATGTCAAGTATGAATTGATAGTCCAAACTTTTTGGTTGTACGTTTGTAATCGGAAATCCCAAGTACTTCCCCAATCATTTTTTATTTTTATGTTTAGAGTGTTTGCCATTAATGTTTGGTCTGTAGCCGGTACATTTGAGGAAAAAATAATTTTGGATTTGAAAACATTTATTCTCCGTCCTGATTGATGGGAAATGAAGTTGAATGTGTTTATGATAGAAGTTGCGCTAGTAATGTTTGCCTCAGCGAACAGAATAAAGTCGTCCGCAAAAAGGAGGTGGGATGTGGCTGGGCCATTATGGCTTATTTTAATGGGTTCCCAGTTTAAAATATCTACTTTATGGTCAATGCAACGTGTTAGAGATTGCATACAGATGATGAAAAGATACAATGAGAGCCGGTCTCCTTGACGGATGCCTCTTGATGGTTCAAAGAAATCTGTAGGTTTGCCATTTGCAATGATTGAAGGTGTAGTGTTAGATATGCAATTCATAATGAGCGTTATTAGGTCCTCTGGAAAGTTTAAAGCTTTTAGTGAGCTCCTGACAAATGACCATTCAAGTCGGTCAAAGGCCTTTTCAAGATCAATTTTAAGCATCATCTTCCCAGTCCTATCCGTACAACTCCTGAATGAGTGGATTGCTTCTTGGACAGTTATTGCATTGTCAATTGCTCTCCTTCCTGGAATAAAGCTATATTGATTGTGACTGATAATATTATTGAAGAAAGGGCGAATACGATTTACAATAATTTTTGTTATAGTTTATAGATTGTGTTACAAAGGCTAATGAGCCTGTATTAGAAGATATTTTGAGGGTGTTTAACCTTGGGAATAAGTGTTATGTAGGTCTTATTTATTTCAGCTGGAAGTGTTATGGTAGCAAATGCTTGAGTACATGTATGTGTGATAGCTGAGTTTGTGTCGGCCCAGTATTTCTGGAAGAAAATTTGGTGGATGCCACAAGGGAAGCTGTGTATATTATTTAAGAAAGATCTTAGAGCGGCTACGGTGTCCTTAACTGTAGAGGACTTAAACTGATTTGTTCGTGATATTTACATGTGCTAGCTATGTACATATAGTGCAACTGGTCTTGTAGGAAGAAAAAAGAGGACACACACATTACCGAGAGATCTTACAGAAATTGAAAGCATTTAAGCAATTCAATTCTTGATAGTTCAAAATTACTTTTCAAGAAATGTGCGACGAACCGGGCTAAAGAGTTGTTCCTTGGTCTATTGCTTCGTTTCATTGCGTCCTATCCTAGTTCAATTGTAGTAGATTATTGGGTTATAACCATTCTGCTTACTTGGCAATTATAGGTTGCTTTTACTTTGAGAAAATATTTTGTTTCAACTTGGTATAGACTCGATCGGGAGTGCAGCAATATAATGTCTGAGAAAAGGCTTAGAGCTAGTCTTAGGTTACAGACATTGTAATCTAAATTTTTGCCTTAGTTGTTTTAGTAGATTTTGGAGTTAAATTCTACTCGAGTAGGTCTTGGCTTTTAAACATTTGAGCCGGGCAGTTTTTCAAAAATCCGATGTTCTTTATTTTTCGCGCTTTACAAGTTCAATTAATATGATTTAACTAAGGAACATATATATATAAGAACCAGGTTCTTCTAAACGGGATGTAGGCCATTTTTTAGGAGTTCACGAAAATTTAACGATTCAGTTCACCCCCTCTTGAATCGTGTACTACAATAAGTTAACACTTGTTAGACCTCTTTGGATCATTGTTTATGATTTTAAGGGTTTTTCCAATTAAAGTAACGGCCTGAAGTAAACTCTCAAAGAAAACCATAACGAAAATGGTAGTTTAGAACTATTACAAGATGGAAGGGCGGAACAAGAAGATGTCCCGACAATCACATCAATATCAAGACAAGTTCGGAATGTTGGCCGAGAGACTGCAACCAATGACTGTACGCAAAATTTTAGACACCACAGTAGCTCTGTAGAGTAACAACACCACCTCGACTAGCCTCCGAGAGATAAAACGAAAGATATTTGGAACCATCGAAGGGCTTGTAAAGCAAAGGGTGATCTTCACCAACAAGTTCATCTGGGACTTTTATGATATACCCTTCTTTATGACTTGTGGCAAACCCCATGGTATACCTCTCTTCGTTTCCCATAATCTGTAATATCTCCTATTAAATAATGAGTAGTTAAGGATTTTTCAAAAATAATAATACATATATAATAAATAAATATATAGCAAACAAATAGTATAAGACAACAAAAAAAAAAAAAAAAGAAAGGAATTAATAATAATAAAATAAAGAGTGAATGCAATTAGTGGGCCTTAGCCCATCTAGTCGTGTACGAAGCCATAAAAGGATTTTAAAAACAAGAAAATCCCTTAGGTCACAAAGCATTAAAAATAAATTAAAAAAAAAAAAAAAGACAAAAGCACTGAAGTGCCGAGAAAAAACCTGGGAAGAGAATTTAATTAAAGGGGGAAAAGTCTAAAACCTTATCTGTTACTTAAGGAATCAGATTAGGGGTTGGAAAGAGGGGCTTTAACAGTAAGCTGTTACTGGAAAAGAGGAAAAAAGAGAAGAAGGAAGCTTTGGACAGAGGCTTTAAGAAGAACTAGGAGTTGGAATTGAAAGTAGCAATTCTCCTTCAGCTAAAGAAGTTAACCTTATTCTTATCGTCTACGAATTATTTTACTGCATCTATGCGATTTCATAAAGTACAAAAGAATTCAATATCAGTTTGTTAAAAAGAAAAACCTATGGTGAGTAAGGCTATAAAGGTTTGGTTTAAGCACTGATAGGTCAAATTTTAGTGGAATAAATTATACTAAATAGTTTGAAATTGATAGATTATGGACTAGTTCTATGAGTAAATATAAATCACAAATTAAGACTCAACATGAACCCCGATGGTTGGGTATTTTAAATTAGTTATGAATTAGTTTAAACTAGAAATTGACACGAGGTTGATATGATGTGATTATAGATTGATCGAAGGAAGTTGTACGGATTGCTCGAGGTGAAGTGTTTGGTATTTCGATACGAGTACTGTGAGTAGTAATCTTACCGCAATTTGTGTTTTCATAACTTGCGTGATTTGCACATGATTTTTAATATGAATATGTTACCGATTTAATTTGACTTGCATGCGGGACAAGTCTTTTACTCGATATGATACTAAAATAGTTATTTGAGATGATTACCGTTGTTTTAAATATTCTCGTTGTCACTAGATCTGTTTTAACGTTACTTGAATATACTGTTATTGAAAGGAAATTATATGATTTGATAAGAACTGAAATGCCCTATATTATTTTAGAATAGTTTCTACGAGTATATACGGATTACAGAGACAAGTATATATGGGAGTAGACATTGAAGGATCTCGTAGCTAACGGCGGGTTCGTTAGACCTGGTGCACCTTGTAATTACTGATTACCGTTATAGCCCTCGCTAGTGGGAAGGTAGAACTAGCATACCGTTATCGATTTCCCTCGAGTAGGGACTACCGTTATATATGACTTCTGGTAAAGAAGTCCACAGTTATACCGATTACATGATCCGTTCATTTAAACCTCCCAAAATGTGAATACTAATATTATACAGTGATTACCGAGCTAATTACTGAATTGTTAATTATATTTTACTACAAGAAAAGCGTGATGAGACTGAAAATTATTTATTTTTTCTGAAAGGGCATTTTTATGTTATTTTCTCTTTGAGATACTAGCATGTTTTTGACTTGTCCCCAAATAAAAACGGTTGTGGTTAAGTGTTATTACTCACTGAGTTAGCGACTCATTCCCCGCTAATTTTTACAGAGACAGCAGTTGACGCAGGCGAGGATCTCGTTAATTAGAAAGCACAGGTTGATATTTCTCGGTGAGCCTCGTACTTGTTCGCGTGGGCAGAGATCTTACTTATTGTTATGGTCTCTTTATTGAACTCTTAGAGTCGCTCCATAGTCATTATTTTAGTGTCATGCGAACTCTTAGAGTCGCTCCATAGTCACTATTTTAGTATCATGCGTATTCTTTCGTTATTATAGTCTTATGTTGAGTATCGTTCTCATTTATCAAAGTTGGAGATAAATTAGTATTTCTAGTGGTTAGTTGGTGGTTTAGTTATGTGGAGACTTGTATTGGTTAAATGACAAGTTGTCAATTGTTTGGTATAATATTAGGATGTTTGGTTGTTGATTTGAGACAGGAAAGTTTTTGGGATGGCCCAAAAACAGGAGAAACTCTGTCCGATTTTCTGTAAAATTTCCGATGAGGCTTACTTGGGAGCACTTGCTCCTAAGCGCCGGTCACAATCCTAAATTGGGTCGTGACATAATCACTCGATGAATGGGACTAGGCAGCCTACCATTTGTAAATGCCTGTTTTAAGTACAAGTTATATACATTATCTAACAGTATAACACCATTGTTGAATATTGAATAAAAGCAACTCAATGCACAAGGCATCTCGCGTTCATGCAGGATCCGAGGGAGGGCAGCACCTCAAGGGTATGATGTAGATAGCTTATCCTAATGCAAGCATTAGTGGCTGCTTCTACGGCTCGAGCAGAAAGGAGAATAACTAGAAACTGAGGAAGTTTAAGCAATTAACTTGGTAAGAAAAGAAGGGCAAGTACTTACTGTCAAACAGTCAGCAACAAGGAATATGTATGAATGAGGTGATGAGTATTGAACATCAAGCCACTGCCCATTTTTGTTCATAACTTGCAGTCCATTTACATCTTGATGTTGGATTAAAATGGTTGTAATGTTTTTATCAGTATGAGGAGGTAGTCCGACCTTTGTCTCCTCAGCTTTAGACACTCTATACTTTATGAAGGCAAGTAAGCTGTTAACTGATTTTGTATATTCATCCAAGTAATTTTCCAAGCCCAATTTTTCAAAAACCATTCTTCTTACCATCTCACCAAATTCTGATAATTTCTTGGCGCAAGCACCAAATTACTGCCAAATCAAGCCCATAAATTCTGACAATAATGAATCAAAAGTGCTAGAGAATGGAAACAACAACAACAACAAAAAATACAATATAGTCCTACAAATAGGGATACAGGGAAGGTAGTGTATAAGCAGCCTTATCCTTATCTCGTACAGGTAGAGAGACTATTTCCGATAGACCCTCAGCTCCAAGCGAGCATGTAAATCACAACAGTATAAAGAAGAAATGCAGTAGTGTAAAATTCAGGGAAGCAGTAACAACAATAAGGAAGTAGAACGGCCAAAACACCAGTAATATCAGGTAGTAATAGAATTTTAAGAATACAAAAATACTAGAATAACGCTACTACTACTGGAAGGAAAGGAAAGATGTGCAACTGCTTACTAGCTTTCTACCCTAATCCACGCTTACCCCGCCTATCAAGGATCATCGCAATTTCCATTAAAAGAAAAGGTTTTGGGCATCAAGAAAATTGATTTACATACCAGAATTCAGGCTCTCCCTCAGGCCGAAGGATGTTGGAAATATTGTCAATAACACCAGGAGTAAGGACATGACCAATGACCATTCTTTCTACAAGTAGCACTGCAGGATTATCCCCTGTGTAGCCTACAGAAGCATTTTCAGACTTTCTCTAAAGGGAAGTTGAAAACTTGTTTTGACTTTTTATATAGCCTCTCTTTTGGAATGCAATTTAGTAAAGCCTCAAAGCAACCATATTCTTCTAAAACTTTATACACTTCATCTCTTACTAAAATCCATTCTTCACTGCCTGGTTTCAACTGATCTGAGTTTCTAAAATCTATGGTTGGTAGCTTCAAAACTTCTGAATCCATCCTCTGATCTATTCTTTTATTTTCTCCTCTCTCTTTTTGTCTTTATTGTTTATTTTGTTGTAGTACTGTACTTGTGTTATTAGAACAGAACAAATTAATTAGTCAATTTGTAAATTATTTACATTTTCATAAATAGATCAAAAAGAACCGTTACAAAGAATTTAAAACAAGGAAGATAACTGTAATATCATAAATCCGTGTGAGGTTAGTGTTATGAAGCAAACATGAAGTGAGGTCACTGAAATTATCCCCTAATTTTATTTTCTTTCATATTTTGTAGAGAATACTCCTTCCGTTCCAAAAAGAATTATACTTCTTATCGTACCATGAGAGTCAAACGAGTTATTCGTTTGACCGTAACTTTTTCATATATCTTTTTAAATATTTTGAATGTTAATTATGGTGATTTATAGTACTTTTTATATGATTTTGAAAAATATAAATTTTATTTAAAAAACTTAAAGATTTTATATCCGAATTTATTGTCAAAAGTCAAGAAGTTTAATTCTCGAAATCCGAAAAGTGGCATCCTTTTTAGGATAAAGGTAATTTTATTTTGTGAGAGAATTAGTGTTTTGGAAAATACCTTGTGTGGATTTTTTTGTGAGATTTTCTGAATTATGGTTTTAACTCTAATTTGTACTTTCTTTTCTTCACTGTAAATTAGACGTAGGTCAAATTTACTGAATCATATATATGTTACGGTCTTATCAACATTTTATAACTAGGTAAGCTCACGCTTCTCGTGATTATGAATGACCTCATTAAACTTATGAATAAGAAAATAATTGAATAATTCGAGCGACGAGAATATTAAGAACCACCCTTCACTATCTCATACATAAATAGTACTCCTATTCCTTTATGTTGCGGAAGCTAAATGTATATAGTGTGAATGAGTCACAACTACTATACCAAAAATTATGACAGCCACCAAATAATAAATAAGACAATAAAGCAACAATAAAAGGAACACCAGAATTTACGAGGTTCGGCCAATTTTGCCTACTTCCTCGGACACAACCAATATTTTATTCCACTCAAAAAATACAAGTGAAATAATACTAAAGAGGAAAGATACAAATGCCTTAAGAAGATATGAAGGCAAATGAGAGGTGTGTCTAAATCCTAAACATTAGGCCTCCTTTTATAGAGAAAATTCCAACCAAATTTTCTCTACCCACCGATGTGGGACTTTTGCCAAACTAACAAATCTCCACCTTGGCAAAATTCCACATCTTCAATTTTCTTTCAATAACAAATTTTGGTTGTGTCTTCATCTTCGATCTTCAGTGTTCAACAATGTTGATCAAATCCAAACAATGTTGAAACTTGATCGCAGTCACTACTTTTGTCAGCATATCAGCAGGATTCTCTGTAGTATGAATTTTCTTAACCGTGACTCCACCTTCTTCGATGATTTCTCGTATGAAATGATACCGAACATCAATGTGCTTCGTCCTTGCATGATAAACTTGGTTTTTCGCTAATTGAATAGCACTTTGACTATCACAAAAAATTGTGATACTTTTTTGTCCAATACCAAGCTCCTTTAGCAACCCTTGAAGCCAAATTGCCTCCTTTACAGCCTCTATAATAGCCATGTACTCTGCCTCTGTTGTAGACAAAGCAACTGTTGACTGTAAAGTAGACTTCCAACTAACTGGTGCCTTTGCAAAAGTAAACACATAACCAGTAGTTGATCTTCGTTTGTCCAGATCACCCGCAAAATCTGAGTCACAATATCCAACTACAGACTGATTGCTTTCCTGCTCAAAAACTAAGCCAACATCTACAGTATTATGAATATACCGTAGAATCCACTTCACAGCTTGCCAATGCTCCTTTCCTGGATTATGCATATATCTGCTAATAACTCCAACAGCTTGTGAAATGTCAGGTCTCGTACAAACCATTGCATACATCAAGCTACCAACAACATTTGCGTATGGTACCCTTGACATATACTCCTATTCAGCTTCATGTTTTGGCGACATAGTAGTACTTAGCTTAAAATGGGAAGCAAGTGGAGTACTAACTGGCTTAGTCTTCTCATCTATGCCAAAACGTTGTAGTACTCTTTTCAAATATTCTTTCTGAGATAACAGAGTTTCTTTGAACGTCTATCTCTTATTATCTCCATGCCAAGAATTTTCTTTGCCTCACCCAGATCCTTCATCTCGAACTCCTTCTTCAGTTGAATCTTCAACTTATCAATTTCTTCCAAATCCTTGGAAGCTATCAACATATCATCAACATATAGGAGAAGATATATAAAGGAACCATCCTTAAGCTTGCACAAGTACATACAATGATCGTACTTGCTTCTCTTGTACCCTTGCCGCAACATAAACTTGTCAAATCGTTTGTACCATTGTCTAGAAGATTGTTTTAATCCGTACAACGATTTTTTAAGTTTACAGACCATATTTTCCTTTCCAACAACTTTGAATCCTTCTGGCTGAGTCATGTAGATTTCCTCCTCCAAGTTTCCATGTAAAAATGCAGTTTTTACATCCATCTGAACTAGTTCCAAATCCAACTGTGCTACCAAAGCCAACACAATTCTAATGGAGGAATGTTTTACAATTGGAGAAAATACTTCATTGTAATCAATTTTCTCCTTTTGAGCATATCCTTTGGCCACCAATCTTGCTTTGTAGCGAACATCTTCTTGGTTAGAAAATCCTTCTTTCTTCGCAAATACCCATTTGCACCCAATTGCTTTCTTTCCCTTCGGGAGATTGGCCAATCTCCATGTATGATTCTGATGAAGGGACTGTATTTCATCATTCATGGCAATCCTCCACTTATCTTCTTCTGAACTTTGGACTGCGTCTTTATAAGTGGCAGGAACATCATCAGCTACAATTGAGGCGGCACAAGCGACCGTCTCTATGAGACGAACAGGTTTTTTTATTGTCCTTTTTGGCCTGCTTGTTGCTATTGATTCAAGTTGTTGTTGAGATTCCTGAGTTGGAATCTCCCTCTCTACTGGATCTTCTTCTAGAGGATAATCTTCATTTGTTTCCTCCTCTGCTTCTTGTGTAAATTTTCCCTCAAACTCCACCTGCTTAGAAGCACCCTCATTTTGTTTGGTACCTTCTGTTACCTTCTTTACCATAGCAGATTCATCAAAGGTAACATCCCTGCTGAATATTACTTTCTTTGTCATAGGACACCATAAGCGATATCCTTTGACTCCAGAAGTAATCCCCATGAAAATAGCCTTCTTTGCCCTTGGATCTAATTTTGACTCTGTTACATGATAATATGCAGTTGAGCCAAACACGTGCAAAGAATCATAATCTACAGCAGGCTTTCCATACCATTTTTCAAATGGTGTCTTGCTATCAATAGCAGCAGATGGTAGACGATTAATGAGGTGGCATGCATATGTAATTGCCTCAGCCCAAAATTCTTTGCCCAAGCCAGCATTGGACAACATACACCGTACCTTCTCCAGCAAGGTCCGGTTCATACGTTCTGCCACTCCATTCTGTTGTGGTGTATGTCTGACAGTGAAGTGTCGGACGATGCCATCATTTTCACAGACTTTATTGAAATAATTATTTTTGTATTCACCTCCATTATCTGTGCGAATACACTTGATCCTTCTGCCTGTTTGATTCTCCACCATCGTCTTCCAGTTGAGAAAAATTTCCAACACTTCATCTTTGCTCTTCATTGTATACATCCACACTCTTCGGGAAAAATCATCAACAAAGGTTACAAAATAGTGCTTCCCACCTAATGAAGGTGTTTTGGAAGGACCCCAAACATCAGAGTGTACATAATCCAAAATGCCTTTAGTATTATGGATTGCTGTACCAAATTTAACCCTTGTCTGTTTCCCTTTGACACAATACTCGCAAAACTCCAAGTTGCAAGCCTTTACTCCTTTTAACAATCCTTGATTTGATAGAGTTTTCAAGGATTTTCCTCCAGTATGACCCAAGCGCATGTGCCATAGCCTGGTTGATTCTGTCTCTTTTTCGTCATTGGATGTCACTGTCGCTGTCCCAATAACTGTACTACCACAATAGTGGTACATGTTATTGTTCTTTCAATTTGCCTTCATTACCACTAATGCACCAGAGCATACTCTCATCACTCCATTTTCTACAATGATTTTGAACCCTTTTGAATCTAGGGCTCCCACTGAGATGAGATTCTTCTTCAAATCTGGTACATATCGAACATCTGTTAATGTTCTGATCATTCCATCATGGTTCCTTAATCGTATTGAACCAATGCCATATGAGGTAAGAGGGCTGTTATCCGCTGTGTGGATGACTCCATATTCTCCTTCTTGAAAGTCCACGAACCAGTCCCTGTTGGGACACATATGATAGCTACAAGCCGAGTCCATCAACCATATATCTGATGATGTTGATGGCTCTGTTGTAACTAATGAGAAGTCTGAATCATCACAATCAGCTACATTTGAATCCATAATGGCCTTTCCATTGTTATGTTTGGCCTTATTCTTCAACTTCGGACAGTCTTTCTTCCAGTGCCCCTTTTCTCGACAAAAGGCACATTCATCTTTGCTGAGTCTAGATCTAGACTTAGATCTTTCCTTCTTTGTCCTCGTTTGATTTTGAGGACGACCCCTCACAACCAGTGCTTCTCCTTCTTTGCCTTTTTGTTTTTCTCCCTTTCTTTCTTCATAGCTGTACAAAGCCGAACAAACTTCTCTGAGAGAAATTTCGTCATTCCCATGGAGTAGAGTAGTTTCAAGATGCTCGTACTCATCAGGAAGTGACCCCAACAACATCAAGGCCAAATCACCATCATCAAAAGTTGCATCCATATTTTGTAAATCTGTGACCAACTTATTGAAACTGGTGATATGTGCATTCATCGTGGTACCAGGAACATAGGTGAAGCGAAACAGTCTTTTCTTCATGTATAATTTATTTTGACTGTTTTTCTTCAAAAATTTATCCTCCAGTGCTTTCCATAATTTACTTGCAAAAGTTTTCTTTGTGTATGGATATTTCTGCTCTCTACCAAGGTAGGATCGAATGGTACCGCAAGCAACACGGTTGATGATTCTCCAATCTTCATCTCCAATAATATATGGTTTCTTTTCTTCAATGGCAAGGTCTAGCCCTTGTTGAAAAAGGACATCTAGAACCTCGCCTTGCCACATCCCAAAATGTCCTGACCCGTCAAAAATTTCTACCGCAAATTTCGCATTTGACACAATTCTTGTCATAAGCGAAGATGCCAACGATGACGTATTATTGACACTTGATGTAGCTTCTTCTTGTTTATTGTCTCCCATTTTTGACACAAATATTATTTAATAGCTGACGACACAAATCAAGATTATTTCTTTTCTGATGTGGAAGATCAAACTAAGTTGCAACCACGGAGCATACTAAGACAGAACCTTGACTCGATTACCAAAATAAATCTTTTCTGATGTGGAAGATCAGACTATGCTGCAACCACAGAGCATACTTAGACAGTACCTTGGCTCTGATACCAATTGTTGCGGAAGCCAAATGTATATAGTGTGAATGAGTCACAACTACTATACCAAAAATTATGACAGCCACCAAATAATAAATAAGACAATAAAGCAACAATAAAAGGAACATCAGAATTTACGAGGTTCGGCCAATTTTGCCTACTTCCTCGGACACAACCAATATTTTATTCCACTCAAAAAATACAAGTGAAATAATACTAAAGAGAGAAGATACAAATGCCTTAAGAAGATATGAAGGCAAATGAGAGGTGTGTCTAAATCCTAAACATTAGGCCTCCTTTTATAGAGAAAATTCCAACCAAATTTTCTCTACCCACCGATGTGGGACTTTTGCCAAACTAACACTTTATATATACAACTCCCTCCGCTTTCCTCTCCGAAAATGGCCACATCTTTTATGTATGGTCAAGCACAACTTGCGTGCCTTTGCCGTGTACATGATCTCTAATTTTTTATAAGAACTAAACACGTAACAGTTAAGCTTAAAACTCATCTTTTAGTGTTATTGCATCATGTGCCGTTCTGTGCACCTAAACTAAAGGATCTAACAGAGTCACAAAGCTGAACAGATCAAGATCTTCGATTATGGCAGAAACAGAAGTTTGTGGTGGACATAGAAGATGGTCTCTCAAAGGCATGACTGCACTTGTTACCGGCGGTACTCGTGGCATCGGGTAATTAACCTGTTACTAACTAGCCCCGGAATCTTGGAGCAACAGTCAAGTTGTCTCCGAGTGACCGATAGGTCACAGGTTCTAGCCATGGAATCAGTCGCTAAGACTTACATTAGGGTAGATTGCCTACATCACACCCTCTTGGGGTACGGCCCTTCCCCGGACAATGCGTGAACGCAGGTTGCTTTGCGCACCGAGCTGCCTTTTAGTAACTAGTACTACATAACTGAGTCCTGGAGCAACAATCAAGTTGTCTCCGTGTGACCTATAGGTCACGGGTTCGATCGAGCCGTAGAATCAGCCACTGATACTTGTATCAGGGTAGACTGCCTACATCACATCCTCTTGCGGTACGGCCGTTCCCTAGACCACGAATTAGTAGGAGTACTACAGAACGGAGTCCTAGGGCAACAGTGAAGCTGTCTCCATGTGACCTATAGGTCAGAGGTTCGAGCCATGGAATCAGCCACTGATACTTGCATCAGAGTAAACTACCTACATCACACCCTCTTGGGGTGCAGTCCTTCTCCGAACCCCACGTGAACGCGAGATGCTTTTTGTAGATCGTACTACCCTTACTAACTAGTACTACAAAGAGTCAAAATTTAATTTGTTCATTTCTTCCATTTTAGAACTTACTGATCTGGAAATTCTTTCTTTTATGTATTAGTTATGCTATAGTAGAAGAGCTGGCGAATTTTGGAGCAGAGATCTATACTTGTTCACGTAAACAAAATGATCTAGATCAGTGCCTTGGGAAATGGAAGGGCAAGGGCTTGAAGGTATCAGGATCTGTATGTGATTTATCATCGAGATCCGAACGAGAAAAGCTTATTGAATCAGTCACTAGTTGTTTCAATGGGAAGCTCAATATACTCGTAAGTTCAACTGAACCCCTGACTTTTGACACGGAGTATAAATTTATATGGAACAATTTCTTAAATTCTCAACAAAATATTAGATGAACTCATAATTTTAACAGTTCAATATTGAAAATCTTAAAAGTTGAACTCATTAGATTAATCCTGGATCCGCTTCTGTCTTTTACACACTAACCCCATGTTTGGTGATTGTATCCTATGGTTCATTATTATACTGTTTTTATTGATACCATGTTCGCTTCTTTGTTCTTAAAATTATATTGTATGGTATTGTAACTATGTTGTATAACCATAAAAATTCTCAATTTTTATAACTACGGATTTGGTGATTTTGCGTGGTTACTTATTTTATTTACCCATTAAACCGCAACAAACGATACAGTCTATCCAAATATCATATTCATTAAACAGTATAATATTATATGATACGATACAATATTATGAAACATGGGTAACGACCATCCAAACAGGCTATAAAAAGTTTCAAAATATGTGTCTAATACGCACCACTTCTGTCTCTTAAAGCCATATGCTCCTTTATGTCCTATTTATCTTCATAAAAGAAGTGACTTGCCTTCTTTGCTTCAGGTAAATAATGCAGGCACATCAATACCAAAAGAAGCTACAAATTTTACTGCAGAAGATTATTCAATTATAATGGGTACCAATTTTGAGGCTTCTTACCACTTATGTCAACTTGCTCACCCCTTTTTAAAGGCTTCTGGAAATGGAAGTATAGTGTTAACCTCTTCAGTTGCTGGGGTGATTGCCGTACCCTTTGCATCCATCTATGCTGCATCTAAAGGTAATTATCATCTGACAATTTGGATTTGAATTAAATACACTGTGTACGCAGGAGCGGAGCTAGGTGGACGAACCCCTCCATCGAAAATTATATTGTGTATGTTAGGTTATATTTTATTTCATATATATATATATATATTAGGTGTTGAATCCCCTTAACTCCTTCATGCATTATTTTCTTGTTTTTTGAATCTCTTTGGTCAAAATCCTATTTCAGCCACAAACAGTGCACAATTAAGATTTTTTAGATTATTCGTGTAATCTGATCTATTCTATTCACTATTCAGTGAGTTATCATTTTTATTAGGTTCTTATCATAGAGATTTTATCTTCATTAATACGGTGAGATGATTGTGTAAAAATTTTTTTTACTCTATCGATGTATAGAATTTATAGCATGTTTGGCCAAACTTATGGGCAAAAGTGCTTTTTTCAAAGTTAAGGTGTTTGGTCAAGCTTTTAGAAGAAAAAAAAAGTATTTTTGAGTAGAAATATATAAGCAGTTTTTGAGAAGTGAAAAAAAATAGCTTCTTCTCAAGAGTACTTTTCTGAAAAATATTTTTGAGAAAAATATATTTAGAAGCACTTTTAAAAAGCTTGGTCAAACATCAATTGTCGCTCAAAAGTACTTTTCAAATTGATTAGCCAAACACAAACGGCTTCTCATCAAACATATTTTTTTTTAAAAACACTTTTGAGAAATTACTTTTCAAAATGGGATCTTTACACAGATGCCCGATTATATTCACTATTTAAATTTTCTAGCTATATACATTGATTATACATAATTATACACATATAATATATAAATTATGCATATTTTATACCTCCCTCGATTATTTTAGTTTGCGCAGTTGGATGGGCAGGCTATTTTGGTTAATTCTCTTTTTAAAATAAGTTGATTTTAGAAGTTTGGCCAAATATGCTATTGCAGTAGTGGAGCCACAGTGTTGATTGCAAGTTCGGCCGAACCTAATAGGTTAATGAAATTATAATTCCGGACCCATAAATTTTAAATTCTAGTTCCGCTTCCGTATTAATGGACTACTGGCAACTTAAGTTGTAATTAAAAGGTCTAGTGATTGTGTGTTACTCATATTAATTTGTTTCAGGTGCAATTAACCAAGTGACGAAGAACTTGGCTTGTGAGTGGGCAAAGGACAATATTCGCGTGAATGCTGTTGCACCACATGTCATCAATACCTCGCTCATTGAAGCAGTATGCGTAAGAGCAGAGTTTTCAAAAGAAAAATAACTTCAATTTGGTTCATACGAGCCCTATAATAATATTTTTTATTGAATTGAAAATGTCCATGTGCAAACTAATGTAGGGAGAGAGTCCAATATATACTACTAATTGACATATCAATCAATAGAAATTCCCCAAGAAAAAAAAAATTACCTCAAAGGTTAGCTGAAATGGTTGGGTGAGTGGTTTCTCACATGGGAGACCAACAATCCATTCCCCTCTTCATTTAGAGCTCGTCGCATCGAGTTTGTCTTGTGCGGTTTACATCTCCTGTGTGGTTTGCGAGCTATTGCATGGTAAGCAAGTTACCCGGACTTGCCTAGTGCGGTTTGCATCTCTTGTGTGGTTTGCTAGCTATTGCAAAGTTGGCAAGTTACCCGGGCTTGCCTAGTACGGTTTGCATCTCCAGTGTGGTTTGCGAGCGCATTTGCTATGTAGTTTGCGAGCTATTGCACAGTGAGCAAGTTACTCGAGCTTGCTAGTACGGTTGGGATCTCTTGTGTAGGTTGCGAGCTATTGCATGGTGAGCAAACTACCCAATACGCACACGAAGGATAGCAACTATGGGTTCCCTAGAAATTTTTCAAAATAAATAAATAAATAATAGTTAGTTGTTTTTGTGATGTTTATTAATTTCTCGATCTACTAACCAAAACGACGAACTGACCTTTCTATAACAACATTCATATATAATAGTATTTCGCTATAATAGAAGCTAAGTTTGTCGGAACCTCTTTTTTATGTCATATTTTATCTTTCTATAATGGCTTTTTACTTATAACAACAACAGTTGTCTTTATAACAGTACGTTTTTTGTAAACTTACTCCTCTATTACAGTCATGTTGAATATCTAAAATTATTAATAATAAGTTTAGAGATCTTTTTAATTATTATCCTTATTGTTATTATTTTTGGGTTGCAGCAAGTCCCTAGTCAGAAGGAAAGTATAGAAAGCTTAATTGGTCGGGCACCTATGAAGCGAGCAGGAGAGCCGAGTGAAGTCGCGTCGATGGTTACATACCTATGCCTTCCGACTGCTTCATATATCACTGGCCAGACTATCTGCGTAGATGGTGGATATACAGTCAATGGTTTCGCGTAGAGGTTTTAAGTTAAACAAGAGTTGATCGTAGTTAATATTTTAATTAAACGATCCCGAAATCCTTTGAAGATTGTTATAAGTTTGAATAATTTGTACTCGTAATAATATCTGTACTTTGCATCTGCTTTTCAAATTATTTCAACGCCGGAGCTTGATCTGAAGCACTTTAATATTGTAGTTGACATTTTATATACATCGAATCAATTACATCCCCTTTTTTACTCCTTCTATACATCGAATCATTTTATATTGTGTTAATCAATTACTCTTCTCTTAGTCCAGATGGCTCCAACAAATGACCCGAAAATTTTAAGGGATTTGAGATACGCGGCCCACAGTGGGCCACGTTGCTTGGTCGCCACAACCACCACGACCTATATAGTCTGCTCCATAAGATCGACCACGAATGATATTATCCGCTCGTCAAACCTGCCTGCAAGGACGACCTCAACAAAACGGAGGGACTAACTGTATGGGCCAAATATTATCATTGATATGAGTAAGCCGTGTCAGCATTAAAAGGGCCTTCATAGGCTGCCACGTGTTATCAGTACGACTTCAACAAAGGCTTGCCCTAGGTCGAAGTGGTCCCTTAAGAGATTAAGGGTGGGGTCGACGAGTCAGTAAAGACTAAGATCGAGAAGTCATCGTAGATCAAGGTCGAGGTCGAACATCTTAGACAGAGTTATAATGGCTAGTTTTAAGATAAGATACAACCGAGAAAATTCTAGTGGATATTCTCTGTACCTGTACAATTAGGGTTCTTAGGTATATATTCCCCATATATAGAAAGAGATATAATAATAGGAGACATAAGATATTCACTTGTAAGAAAACACATGGACTTTAGAGAGAGAATCTTGCTTTATTGCAAACACACGAAAAATACCTTTTTACTAAGATTCTTGTTACGATCCAAAATCTACCATTGGCGCGATGGCGCTTAACGCCGCCGTCAGGCAAGCCAACGGTGCTTAATCAACTTAATTACTCATTTTACTACCTTCGAAATGATAAGTTTTAGAAAGAAAAGAATTTTACACCTTTAAATCCACGGGCATGTACAAAATTTGTAGTTTGTTAGAGAAATGAAAGGCGATGATAATATACAGAACCTTAAGCACCAACTAGCATATCCCCAAACCTGGTGTCACAAGTGCATGAGCATTTACGAAGGAGTACAATAATAATACAACATCTGTCTAGAATGTAAATGAGACATGATAAAATAAATAGTACGATGGAGACTTTGTGGACTGCGATACGTAGTCTAGAAAGCAGCTCACGAAAAGTCTCCTCAACAGCTGCGCCTACGTGCCAAGATGATCACCAAATGAACCTGTCAGATCCTGCATATTTAGTGCAGAAATGCAGTATGAGTACGTAAATCAATGCGTACCTAGTAAGTATCTAGCCTAACCCCGGAGAAGTAGTGACGATACATCGACACTTACTAGAGGTATAACAAAGCAATATAATAAAAGAATAAGCAGATGTGAAGCACACAACCATGATAGGGTACACCTGTGAGTTACCTAATCTTCTAAATATTTCTTTTAAAGTATGAATTTCTCGGTCTTGTGTTATACCTCATCTGCTTAGATGTGTCAAGCACCAATACCAACCAGTACCAAACGGATAAGAAGTACCATGTAAAACGCCGGGCATCAGTGGAAAGATAATCTTGTGAATATTCGGACTACCAGCGATATAATGCACGATTATGCCGAGGCCGTTCGGCCCGATCCAGAATAATGTATACACTATCGAGGGTCGAGCGGCACGAATCATAGATGCATCTATTATATTGCCGAGGCGTCCGGCCCACTCTACAAGAAAGGAGCAGCCTAGAATACATATGTGAATATAATTTTCACTGTTCTCAAATAACTAGCCAACAACTTAAGGTGATAAGGCTCGGCTAATATACATACATTTATTTCTAAATCAATTTCAATTATAAGTTCAAATAATTAAGCCATCAGAATGAGTTCAAATAATTCAATTATTACATGATAAGGTCCTAAGTCTACCTGGACATAAACATGCTTTATCTACGTACGGATTCTCGTCACTTCGTGTACGTAGAACCCACAACTAGTAACACATTGCAATTACATCACCTAGGGGGTAGTTTCCCCCTCACAAGGTTAGACCGGAAACTTACCTCGCTCCGAAGTTCCATAACCGGCTCCAACGCCTCTCTAACTCTTCAATTCAAAGCTAAACGATCTGAAACTAGTCAAACAATGTGCAAACCAATAAAAATATACCCTAATACTCGTAATAAATCAATTTATTACAAGTCTCAACTCCACTCGAAAAGTCAATAAAGTCAAACCCTCTGGCCCACATACACAGATTCCGAAAATTCTTGAAGATTAACATTACCTATAACACCACGAACTCAACTATACAATTTATTCCTAATTCCATGTCTAATTTCGTGTCAAAATCCAAAATATCAAATTCTAGATTTTCTAGCAAAATCCCACAATTTCTATTAATTTCCATAAATTTCCATGTTAACATCCTTATGTAATCCAAGTATTTAACTCGTAATAGGTGGGAATCACTTACTTCGTGTTGCTTGATGAAAATCCCCTCAAAATAGCCCAAATTCGGCCAACCTAAGTGAAAAATGAAAGAAGGAGAACCAAATCTCGTTCTTAAAACAATTCTAACCAGCGATATTTTTGCACATGCGGAACAGTAGCCGCACCTGCAGCATCGCTTGTGCGACCAAAACTCCGCTTCTATGGAGAATCACTGGAGCCTGCTCCTTCACACCTGCGAAAGCTGCCCCACTCCTGCAAAATTGCGGGTGCGACAAGCTCCCTTGCTTCTACGCTCCTCTTTGCTTATGCGCTCCAAAAAGCCGCATCTGCGACATTGCAGGTGCGGTCCAAATGTTGCTTTTCCGAACCATCCTCACGACCCCACTTCCGCTTCTGCATTGAGTAGTCTGCTTCAGCGGTTCCGCACCCATCACAAGTTTCCTCAGGTGCGGTCGCACTAGCAGTAGGTCAAAACCAGCATTTCCTTAATATCAAAATTCGATCCGATTTTAATCCGTTTTAAGCCCGAGCCCCCCCCCCCC
>MCJB01023489.1:82014-143835 GCA_002018475.1 Nicotiana obtusifolia
CCGCATACAAGTCTCGAAACACATCTAGTCGGGTCTCGACGTGGATCCACTCTTCATACAACTCCCGAGGGACACTAGAGAAGTCAAAAGTATTAAAAGAAAATGGTTGGGCAAGTAGTTGGGCCCTCTCAGCCTCCAGGGCAATAACTCGGTCATGAAGGTCGGAGTTCTCCCTATCTAGTTCCTCGAGCTGGTCCTCGTTAGCTCTCACCCTCGACTGATCATTTTTCCGCTCAGCCCGAAGAGTCTTATTCGCCAACTCGAGGATTTACACCTTTTTTCAAGCGCCCAACCGGGAGGACTCTGCCTTCTCAAGCTCTTCCTGCTTCTCGGCAATCTCGCCGTTGAGGGCCTCCGTCTGGAACTAACACTCTTCAAGTTGTCCTCGCAGCTGGACCACTTGAGCTTGAAGATCACTGCATTGGGCCTTTACGCCCCTATTGACCTCGAGCTCCTCCTCTTTGCTCCTCAACGTCCCTTCGAGGAAGCTACACTTCTCTATGACCTTTACCCGCTATTCATCCCTCTTCTTCAAGTCTTCCCTCAGTGCCCACACATTGCTGCCCTCGCAAAGCCGATTTCGGAGATCTCGTTATTTATCGTGGTACTCAGTATATTTCCCTTTCAACTTCATAAAGATCTCTTTATGCCTTTTTTCCATCCGGGTGCTCTCAATTTCCAGAATCACCATCTGCAAATCAAAGGATAAAAGTCAAACTTAGAATGTTATATTTCATTAGAAAAGGGTCGTACAATAGTACTTACCCTGAGAGTAAGGCCAAAAATGCTCTTCGATAGAGTGATGTCATCCATCTCCTTGAGGGTCTTACCTTCAACGTCGGAACAGAGAGGGCCGAGGGCCGAGGGCAAGAACTACCTCCTCAATGTTCACTAACAAATCATGATCCATTGGGATGGTTGGTCCTCGAAACCCCTTCTAATCTCACTTCGAGCTGGGTGAGCCCCTCGTCGATCATTCTCAAGTCATCAAAATCAGCATTAGAACCTAACTCGTCATTATCTTTAGCAACGGTCTTCCCCATATCACCAGTAGGCGAAGACGCGTCCATGGCCGTTCGAGAGGTTGAAGCCTCCTCTTGTCGCGAAAGTGCATGGCCGTCGCCAACGACCACCTCCTCGATCTCTCTCCGCTCGGAATATACGTGTACACCTACATCAACTTCTACCAACCTCGGGGCCTTGAGACTCGGATCAACATCATCGTTTACAAAAATTATCGCTGTCTCACATAACGTGGAACCTCCTTCCGCAACGTCAACGACCGAAGAGACTCTGCCACCCACATCCATGGACCTCATTTTTCAAGGTTTAAGATCCCCGTCACTGGGCGATTGTTCATCGTCCTCGTCAACAAGTACAAATAAGGGAAGAGCAAAAGTCGCAACTGCCTGAATAGGGATGAGGGCAAAAATGACGACAGTTGGAATTGGGGCGAAGGCATAAGTGGCAATAGCTGAGACAGAGGCAGAGATTGAAGGCGTAGTGGCCCTCCTCTTCTGTAACGAGGATCCGGGGGCCCTCGACCTCCTCGCAGCCCCTCTAACCGAACCTAGAGAAAAATTAAGAAGGAAGGGATCAACATAAAGGACAAACATAGACGATAGATAAACAACGTCGACGATATGGAAGAGATTACCTGCCGAGGGAAGAGATGGTCTAAATTTCTAGAAAAAACTCAACCAGTCACGTATCCCTGCCGTATGAGGAAGAATTTGTCTGATACAGTCGGCAACGTGGACCACCAACTGGAGAGGTATAATAGTAGCTGCAAAAAAAGAAGAACTGATTAACCAACCCACAACAAGAAAAATGTAAAAAAATAATAATAATAAAACACAAACAACACAAGCACTTACGGGCGGGGTTCCAAGCCTTAGGGAAGCTGGTGGCAACAGCCTCGGTCTTGACAAAGAAATAATCAAGCCAGAAGTGTCGACTAGCCTTGTTGTCCATCCTCACCATCAAGCATTTCCCCTACGGTGGCGAAGATCCAGCAACACCCCTCAATAGAAATGGGGGCCGAAGAGGTGCACTAGGTGCATGCGGTGATCTCGACGTCGTCTAATTCGGCGAACTTCGCTAACATTTTGACCACCTTGAAGATGTAAGGTGGCGAGTTGCACTGGGCACATGTTATAGTAACAGCACAATTCTTCAATCAACGGCAGGAAAGAGAACGAATAGTCAACTGTGAATGGATAGGCGTAAAGGGCGTAAAATCCGTGACGATGGACCCTCACTTCGTCGTCACCTGCGGGGACCAATTCCATGTGATCAAGAAGGCCGAGCCTAGCCTTAAATTCAGCTAAACACTCGACCATCATTGTAGATCGGAACCTCTCAGTCACTACTTCCGATGCCTTGTGGAAATTGAGTTTGGCATCAGGCTACTGAGGTACAATCTCCTCTATAATAGGGAGGGTTTCCTCCTCAATGGCAACTGCAACGTCTTCCCCCTAATCAGGGAATATGACATCTAAAGGGATAGAATGATCTTCCATATGGATATCGCAGGAGAGGTTCGACATTGTTATAGAGTAAGACAAAGAAGTAGAGGAAACAACAGAGAGGCGGTAAAATCCTACAAAGAAGAAGAAGGATTTTTGCTTAAGAAATAGAAAGAGTGTGGAAAAACATCAAAATCAATGAACCTTCCCCTATTTATAAGATTTGGGGGCACCAGAATCGAAATAGCTGGTCATGATTAGCATAGAGAGTGAAACGGTAGAACCAATCAAGGGCCACACGAGAATAAACGTAATGCGTCGGGAATCAGCATCATCATGACGTATTACATCATGACGTCACTCCTTCTCTTAGTCCAGATGGCTCTAATAAATGACCCAAAAAATTTAAGGGATTTGAGATACGCGGCCCAGGGTGGGCCACGTTGCTTGCTCGCGACAACGACCATGACCCGTATAATTTGCTCTATAAGATTGACCACGAATGACATTATCCCCTTGTCGAACCCGCCCGCAAGGACGACCTCAACAAGCAAAGGGAAACTGTATTGGGCCAAAAATTATCTTTAATATGAGTAAGCTGTGTCGGCATTAAGAGGGCCTTCATAGGCTGCCACGTGTTATCAGTACGACTTCAACAAAAGCTTGCCCAAGGTCGAAGTGGTCCCTTAAGAGATGAAGGGTGGGGTCGACGAGTCAGTGAAGATCAAAGTCGAAAAGTCAACGTAGATCAAGGTCGAGGTCGAACATCTTTGGCAGAGTTACAACGGCTAGTTTTAAGATAAGACACAAAAGAGAATATTCTAGTGGATAGTCTCTTTACGTATACTATTAGGGTTTTTAGGTATATGTTCCCTATAAATAGAAAGAGATATAATGATAGGAGACATAATATATTCACTTGTACGAAAACACATGAACTTTAGAAAGAGAATCTGGCTTTATTGCAAATAGACGAAAAATATCTTTTTACTAAGATTCTTGCCTAACTTTTCCACTTGATCCAAGAACAACCTGAATATTCGAAGGCTCGTTAATAATTCATCATTGCCAGAAGGAATATCCATAGATCTCATCCCTTTTCGGGTGACTCACGTGTTCTTATTTACATAAATGCCATTCATTGCTATTTATTGTTACTTAACGCTATCCCCCTTTTTTTGAGTCATTAAATATTGTTAGTTTTGTCAACATTTATTATCACTTGGATAATATATATATTATCTTACTACAAAATCAGCTAACACATCTTTTATACATTAATATTAGCTAAGATTGACATCGTTATAACTAAATCTAATTGGTTAGGTCTAGATCTAAATTTTTGGTCGAACAGTAATAATTAAGAAAATAAAGAAGTGGTGAAAAGTTGATGAATTACGTTTAGCAAGTGAGATCGTGTTAGATCACCAAATCTTTAAAACGATTTTCCTCTTATTTATTGATAAGAAAATGAACTCTGGGCACAATACAATAACAACAACATATCTAGTATAATCCCACATAGTGCGGTTTGGGGAGGGTAGTGTGTACGCAGACCTTACCCCTACCTTTGTGGATGTAGAGAGGCTGTTTCCAATAGACTCTCGACTCAGGAAAGCATAGGTACCACAATAATAACAAGAAAAAAAGACGGGACAACACCGAAAAAATATGTAAAAGCAGCATACACAACAAGATAATAAGATGATCGAAAAGTAAAAAAAATGACAGGTATTCAAATAAGCTTACTACCAACCAAATGCGAGAGCACGTACTAACACTACCTGTATAAATAATCTAGACTCCCTAAGCTACTATCCTAATCTTCGACCTCCACACCTTCCTATCACGGGTCATGTCCTTGGTCAGCTGTAGCTGCGCCATGTCATGCCTAATCACCTCACCCCAACTCTTCTTCGACCTACCTCTACCTCTCCTAAGACCCTCCAATATCAACCTCTCACGCCTCCTTACCGGAGCATCTATGCTTCTCCTCCTCACATGTCCAAACCATCTAAGCCGTGCTTCCCGCATCTTGTCCTCAATAGGGGCACACTCACCTTATCCCAAATAACTTTATTCCGAGTCCTATCTAATCTGGTGTGCCCGAACATCCATCTCAACATCTTCATCTATGCTACCTTCATCTTCTGGACGTGAGAGCTCTTGACTGGCCAACATCAGCCCCATACAACATAGCTGGTCTGACTACTGCTCTATAACACATACCTTTAAGTTTTGGTAGTAGCTTCTTGTCACACAAAACACCGGAAGCAAGTTTCCACTTCAACCATCTCGCCCCAATACGATGTGTGACATCTTCATCAATCTCCCCATCCCTCTGTATAATAGACTGAAGGTACTTAAAACTTCCCCTCCTAAGAATGATTTGTGAATCCAGCCTCACCTCTCCTTCCACTCCCTGAGTAGCACCACTAAACTTACACTCCAAGTATTCTGTCTTGGTTCTGCTCAGCTTGAAATCTTTAGACTCCATGGTCTGTCTCTACACCTCTAACCTCGCCTTAACACCGTCTCACATCTCATCAATCAAAACAATGTCGTCTGCAAATAACATGCACCATGGCACCTCCCGTTAGATGTGGCGAGTCAGTACGTCCGTCGCCAGGGTAAACTTTGCAGGTTACTAACGAGTCAGTACGTCCATCCCCAAGTTGTTCAATAGTTTACACATCGAGATATTGACCCTAAATCTTTTTTTTTTCCACTACAAAGTGGCTAATGCTCCTTCTCTACTTCTCCTTTGCTGTTTTTCTGTTTCTTTTCTCTATTTCTTCTACTGATTTATCTTATATAGTAATAGAATTACAAATTCAAGTTATCTCAAGGTTTGACCCCAATTACTCGCACTTGAGCAAGAAATTTTGGATAAAAAATTCAGCGAAAAAATTAACTATAGTGAAACAAGAAATAATAATTTTGAATTTTGTGTTATAAAACAAATATGTAAATTATTTCACTATATATAGAAAAATAATTTATTTTTTTTTAATTATTTTTAAAATAAATTTTTAAAATATTTTTTGGCAACAAACAAAAAAGGAAAAAGTGATAAAAACTCAAATCTCTAAAAGTAGTAATAAAAGCCAAGGGGGCAAATTGTATCCTTTTTGTGGCATCGCACTACCACTACATAATACGTACTTCTGTTCCCCTCCGCCTCCTCTCTCACCATCCATCTAGGGTTTGAATAATATGCAACCAGCAAATTCCATGATTCCACAACCAATGGCGGCGGCTCCGCCACAACAGTACCAACAACAGCAGCCACAACAACAGTGGATGGCACAGCAGCAGCAGCCGACGTCGTACCAGGTTCCGCCGCAGCAATCCGGCTATTATTTCCAGCAACAACAACAACCACAACAAACTCAGTACAACGCGGCGGCTCAACCGACCAGTGCTGATGAAATCCGGAGCCTGTGGATCGGAGATCTACAGTTTTGGATGGATGAACAGTACATCCATAACTGCTTCGCTCATACTGGAGAGGTTTGGCATATCTACCGAAATTTCGGCGCAATACATATTCATTGTTCTTTCACGAATGTTTGTGTTACGATCAAGTTCTTTGTTTGAAGAAAAGAATTTCCACGTTATATTACTAGAAAATAAGTGACAGGAAATCTGTGGATGCTGATATCTAGATATGTTTATATGTGGCTGCTGAGAATTTGCGTTATGAATTAGGAGGTGTTATAGTGGAAAGACTGGATACTTTTTAGGGAAAGGTCCAATTTTGCCCTTAAATTTTTGAAATAGTTCAATTTTGTCCTCCATCACACTTTTGGTCCATTCATACCCTTGATGTTAGCAAATTCTTCAAGTAAAAAGGTCCAAATTTATGGTCAACTTTTTATTACGGTTTAAAATTACCCTCAGGTTGGAGCTTCGTAAGGGGTCAAGGGCAAAAAAGAGACTTTTCCTAATGGCAGGGTAATATGACCAAACCTGTAAGGGAGGGCAAAGTTTCTCAATATTGGATAGTACAGGGGCAAATTTGATCATTCTCCCTACTTTTTGTTATCGAGAATTAGTGTGTGAGTGTGTGTGTGTATATATATAGTTGCTTTTGCTTTCATATGCTTAGGTGTATTTTGTACCCACTGTTTCAAATCTTAATTCGAGGAACGTGTTACACTTAAGTGTAGTATATATGCATTGAGTTGTATTATATTTATGGTTAAAGATGTATAGTTCTCCTTATGTGTGCCAGAGACAAATTTACGTCTCTCGGTAGTGCCTCAATATAACTGCTTTGATAATAAAATTAGCTTGTAGAAAGGTATAATTGAAGAAAATGCTTGGGGTTAGGTAGTATAAAACATACCTTGTGTATTGTGGGGTCTGTAGACTTTGGTCTCAATTAAATCAGTACTCAGATAAGATATTCAATCTACTCTGAGTGCTATGGCTGAAACATGCTTCTGGCTTGAGCACATACACACTAAAGTCTATAGGCCATTGGCTGTGATCTCAATTTTGCAAGAAAGTCAGTCCATAGGTTTTAGGGAGCTTGCAAGATGTTAGGCAGTTGTTCTGACACTGCGAATTTGTTTCTTACATAGTTGAGCATTTCAGTGAATGTCAGCAGTGTGTGCGGGTGGCTATGAAAAGGGAGCTAACACTCCATAAACTATTCTATTGTTTTCTTTTAAATTTGAATTTACTGTTACAATTTGACAACTACACATATGGTTTGGTAGTGGAATTCCATGCTCAATGTTATCAAAGGCGAAAATCGCAAAAAAAGCTCTAAGGTCCTTTGGGGCTTTATGCGCAAATAAAGTGTGGGTTTTAATGAAGAAAGGCGTAAATGTAGGAAAATACAAATATGTGTGTGGATTCCAAGACTAACAATTATAAGCATAAATAACTAATATATGGACAAAGAAATTGAAAAAAAACTATGATAAAGTGAAATGCCAATTTTTTTTTTGTGTCGCCTCTTCAAAACTACGCTCATTGACAAGGAAAAATATGCCTTAGAGTCTTGACGATGACACTGAAGTGCCTGCTAAGCAGGGCGAAGCGTTCAACATGTTCTGCGCCTAGCTTCAGGGCTTAGCGTGGCTTTGACAACACTGGCCATACTTTGCAAATCATGGCTGATTAGTGGATGCTTCTTGTAATTGTACATTGTAAAGTTTCCTTGGCTTTTGTTTCATCTGCCTTTCCGGCTATGAAAAGTGCAAAGTTGTGCTCGCTTAATGATTGTGCAATTGTATCTTTCAGTTACATTCATGTAGACACATGGCAAAACCTTCTTGCTTTCCCTTTTATTATTCTTGCCTTTTGCTGCGCATGATGTATGGATTATAGTATTTCTGCCATTTGAATATTCGTTCCCTTTTTTTCTTTCAGTTTTCTGGCGATTGTATGAATGTTTTAATTGTTTTTTATGCAGGTGGTTTCTGTTAAAGTTATCCGCAACAAGCAAACTGGACAATCAGAGGGTTATGGATTTATTGAGTTTATTAGTCACGCGGCTGCAGAAAAGAACCTACAAGCATATAATGGCACCTTGATGCCTAATATTGAGCAACCCTTTAGGCTCAACTGGGCATCTCCTGGTTCGGGTGAAAAACGTTCAGATACTGGTCCTGAATACTCAATTTTTGTTGGAGACTTGGCAGCTGATGTTACTGATTATATGCTTCAGGAGACGTTCAGGGCCAGCTACCCCTCAGTCAAGGGTGCCAAGGTTGTGACTGATAGGGTTACCGGGCGCACAAAGGGTTATGGGTTTGTTAAATTCGGGGATGAAAGTGAGCAATTGCGTGCTATGACTGAGATGAATGGGAAGTTCTGCTCCACTAGGCCAATGCGGATAGGTCCTGCAGCTAACAAGAATAGTGTAGCTGGTCAGGTGCAAGGTATGTTCCAATCCCGTTACTTGTACTGGTCTACATGGATATCTTTTAGAGCTGATAAGAACTGCATCGAGCTTGCAGTTGATTACTTACGCATTCCTAGGTTTTGAATCTTGCTCTTGTAAATTTGATCATTATGTGCTTTGACAGTTGAATTTTGATGGCTTGAGGATGATATTGGTTTATTCTGGGTGCAAGTGCTTGTTGTTTTGGCCTGACTTGGTTAAACAGTATTGTTATGTTTGCTTTCGTTCCCTGAAGATTAGCACCAGCTTACAACATAATTTCCTTATCATTACTTAAAGACACCCCTTGAAATATTAAATCTCATAAACCTCCGGTTGTCTCGAAGCAGGGTAAACGGAAGGCTCTATCATTTCGGAGCCTGGAGCTTGTTTCAGCCGAAATGAGTACCTTTAGGACGTGGTGTTGTGTAGGTCAGTTCATTTAAATGTGGTTAAATTTCCTTTACGCCGGATCCTCGTGGCATTAATTTTTTTTTCCCGTTTCTTTCCCCTTTCCATTATGCTTTCTATCAGATTATTTCATCTATACTTGTCAGCCATTTTATTCTTCATATCTTGTTAGCCTGCCACGAGTGACACTTTAATCTTCAGTTTTCCTCTAAGCTTTCCTCGCAGTCTCACTTCCTAAATAAAGTTACCTAGTCCTGCATCCATCCATCTCTTGAATCTTTTTCACTTACAATACTTATCCAAATCCATCCATCTATTAAATCTTTTTCATTTACAATACTTATCAAAATTATTTGCTGTTTACCTCCTGAACTCTTGTTCAAAATATCGGCAACAGAGGAGTGGGAGTTCCCACTCACCATCATATGCTAATGCAGCCATAACATGTCCCTTTTGGTACACCATGCTTAACATGGTTCTTTCTGCTTGTGGCTGTGTATATTCCACATGTCTGCATGTAATTTTATATTTGATTTTCAGATTCTAATCCAAAGTTCTTTCTGTTTCTTTGTTTTTTCTGAAGTTTGTATAGTTTGTTTTACCACTAATATGTTAAATCTTTTCTTTTTATTATTTTCCCTGATTGTTAAGAGTTTGTGGAGAGTTATAAATTGTTAAGGGATATTAAGGCTGGAGGAGTCTCTCCCACATTATCTCTCAATTGTCCCAATTTATATGATGGTGTTTGATGGGTATGAGTTTATAATGTTAATAACCTGTTCTTTCTCAAAAAATATTAATCTGATTTGCATATTTATATTAGTGATACTGAGATAATTTGAAGTAATGGTTTGATAAGCCCCAAGAACTTTGGTTAAATGGCAAAATAGTAATAAACATGATATGTGCTAGGTTCATGTCATGAGCTCAAATCCTGTTGAAAAGTATTTTTATTGATTAACTGCTCTTTCACTGTTTTGTATTTTCGACATTTGTTCTTCACTTTTTTGGTACTTTGAACCTAATAAGAAATATGAATATTCATTTTGTATTGCTTGCCAACCACTTAATACAACTAAATATGTTTACTATGGAGTACAGAGTATGCACACTGTTGGGGCCTAAGTTGCTCGGACTCTTCACTTTCAGTATCACACCGTGTCAATACGACGTGAGTGTGGGACCCGTATCGGATCTGGTCAACCAATTTTGGGTACATTTACCAAAATTGACGGCATGTTTCTCGCGACCCAGCCTAGAGCCGCGATGGATAACCGACACTAAGTGTCGATCATCATAAACTTGCTGATAATCTATTAATCATGAATATAAACGGATAAACTGAACAAGCATAAGCATAACTGATAAGAACTTTACAATATGGAAAGTTGACAAGGCTAACACAAGCTGACATATAAAAACATACTAACTACACAGGTGCATATCTACCGGCCTTTAGGAGTGCTGAACTGAAAAAGTACTGGATGGAATAGGGGCCCGTCATACCCAAACTAGCTGTAGTACACATACCAAAAGATAAGTAACTCCGAGGAATTCAAGATAGATTACAATGATTTCTGAAATCGAAATAAAAACTATAGTGGAATTGATGAAAATGGAATATAGTGTAGATAAAAGTTTATATGTTAGTCCTTTCCTTTTATTTCCTTCTCGGATTCTCTCTTGATCAATATTTTCTCCTACTCGGAATACTTTGTAAGTTTTTCACATAATATCTCATAATTTAGACACATTTTTATAACTCTGTTTCTAGATATTTGGATTATTTTTTGCCAAAAACCTCCACTCGTATTCGTACCTGGATCCACACCCTCGAATTTTAAAATTTAGAACATGAAGGATCCGACCTCCGAATCAATCCACACCCGTATCGGACACCCGCACTCGAGTCTGGACAACTTACGTTGGGGTTCCAATGAAAGAAAGTTTCTATGTATGCTTGAATTTTCATATCATGTGCTTTTTTCTTAGGGGTGTTCGTTAGACCCATATGATTTATTAAATAATATTACCTTTGATAATCCGCCTTTATGCATTATCAAAGGACGATAGCAGCTCAGGGTGAATAGAGTTATCGGGTACCTTTGCTGGTAGGAGTTAGTAGGTATCCAGTGAAATAATCGAGGTGTGCCTAAGTTGGCTCTGGCACCTCCATCGTAATAAAAATAGTGGCTCATCGGGTCTTCTCTTATCTCTTGAATCGAACATTATAGTGCTTTTTTAGATGCCAATAACAACAACAAACCTAGTGAAATCCCATGAAGTGGGGTCCGGGGAGGATAAAGTGCACACAAACCTTACTCCTATCTTGCGAAGGTAGAGAGGTTGTTTTCGATGGACCTTTGGCTCAAGAGGAAATAACTAAAAAGGAAGCAGAAACCTAAGTTGTTCAGACGGGTGCGGGTGTCCCCGGATCTAGAGGTCGGATCCTTCGAGATGTAAATTCTACGATTCGGGGATATGGATCCTAGTACGGATACGGGTACGGGGATTCGGCTAATAATAATTCAAAAAATACAAATATAAATATCTTTAAATTATAAATTTTTTGTGAAATACGTACGTATAATTTGTAAAGTGTGAATTTCTTTTTTATTTTCAAGTTGTAGATAATTGAATGATTGATTTCCTAGATAAAGTATGCTATTTTCCTTAAATTTACCCTAGTTTTGGTTCTTATTTCGGGAATCAAATTGTATCTTGTCTTGAATTTTTCCGTCGTGGTCAAAGTACCCAAAATTGTTTGACCAAATTCGGTACGGGTCCCATACCCACACCCATATGAGTTTCTTGTCGACACGGGTGCGGCACCTAAACTGTCGTGTCGGAGCAACTTAGGCAGAAACAACAAGTAGTAACCATAGCAAGGAAAGGTGATATAATAACCGAAGCGAAAGAAACGGCATATAGTAAAAGAAATATGCGGATATGAAAAAATGAAAATACGAGGCTAACACTAATGATACCGGCATGTAAATAAAACACGCCCACTTAGCCACTACCCTTCTACCCTAATTCTCAACCTCCATACCTTCCTGTCGAGGGTCATGTCCTCAGTAAGCTGAAGTAGCACCAGGTCATGCCTAATCACCTTTCCCGAATACTTCGTAAGCCTACCTCTACCTCTCCTCAGCCCCCCATTGTCAACCTCTCACACCTCCTCACTGGGGCATCTATGCACCGCCTCTTCACATGCCCGTACCATCTCAATCTAGCTTCCCTCATCTTGTCCTTTAGGGGTGCCACTGCCATCTTTTCCCGAATATCCATATTCCTTATCTTATCTAACCTGGTATGCTCGCACATCTCTCTCAGCATCCTCATTTCTGCTACTTTCATCTTTTGGACATAAGTGTTCTTAATAGGTCAACACTCCGCCTTATATAACATAGTAGGTCTAACCACCACTCTATAAAACTTACCCTTAAGTCTTGGTGGCACCTTCTTATGATCTTATCACACAAAACCCCGAAAGCAAGCCTCAATTTCATCCATCACGCTCCAATGTGATGTGTGACATTCTCGTCAATTTCATCATTACCTTGAATAATAAATCCTAGGTACTTGAAACTCCCCTTCTTTGGAATAATGACTTGTGAATCCAGCTTCACTTCCACGTCTGCATCATGGGTTGCGTGGCTGAACTTGCATTCCAAGTACTCTGTTTAGTCCTGCTCATCTTGATACCTTAAACTTGTTTGTATTGACCTAGCACAAAATGATCTAGTCTATATGATTTTTTGCCTGCTCTTAATGGTTTACTGTACACATGCTTGTAGTTTTCTTTTCCATTTCTTTCTGTTTTCTTGGTAAACTCTAGAAGTATTTCTTTTAAATGATAAAAGAGTTGATCCGCTTTTACCCTCACCGATGCCTTTTTCATTTGCAGCTCCTTATCAAAGTACCAATGGAACTCAAAGTGAGGATGACCCTACTAATACAACTGTAAGTACATTTATTTATGGACGTACTAGAATTTTCTGTTGACTTCTGCTTATATTAGGTTGTCATTGATTGCAGATATTTGTCGGGAATTTGGATTCCGATGTAACGGATGACCATCTAAGGCAGGTTTTTGGACATTATGGACAGCTGCTTCATGTGAAAATACCAGTAGGCAAACGTTGTGGTTTTGTTCAATTTGCTGACAGGTAAACTAATGTGCCTTCTGAAGTTTGTATATTAATTTTACTACAATTGTAACTTACATGGGAAACCTTTGTTGTAATGGCAGAAGTTGTGCTGAGGAAGCTCTACGAGTACTGAATGGAACCCAGCTGGGTGGACAAAGTATCCGCCTTTCATGGGGTCGTAGTCCTTCCAACAAGCAGGTTAATAATAGTGCCTTAATGTTAATTTTTGGTTTCTGACTCTAATCTTAGTCCACAAATCTGAAATGCATGATTTTTCATCTTCAGGTTGTGCAGCCTCAGGCTGACCCAAACCAGTGGAATGGTGGTGGTTATTATGGGTATACAGCTGGATATGATGCCGCCGCCGCCTATGGTTATGCTCAACCTGCTCAGGATCCAAATCTCTATTATGCAGGCTATGCTGGGTATGGAAATTACCCTCCACAACAGCAGCAACAACAGGTTTTCCCAAACCCTTTCAGCAACTTATTAGCGATAAGTTTAACTTGTAGTCTAACATAGACTTAAGGAATGAATTTTACAAGTGACCAATTATATTCATTACATTTTGTGCCCCCACCCCCCCTGTGCTGTCTGTTACATCGGTAGTTTATTCACTACGGATATGTGTTTTTAATACTTGTTAATGTGGTTATGCAGTGATCTGCTGATTAAAACGAGTTGCTGATAGCTTCCTACCACGTGCAACGGCATAGAAAAGGGAAGCATGCGAAGTTTGCATCAGATATATTATAAGATTGCTACTGTAGGCTAGTCGATAGTGTTTATGGTTGCGTTCAACCGTCACTTTTTTTTCATTAGTTTAATTTTTTTCTTCTTTGATCTTTTTGGTTTGTTATCTCTAATATTTCTTGTGTACAATTTTGGTGCTTGGATATTTGTTCGTTTTGGTCAAGATTATACTTCTATGGTATTGGCCAGTCATGGGCTAAACGTTTATTATAATCTGCTGTGATTCATCTTTTAATTCATGTTTCTAAGTAATGGCTTTTGTTTGACCGTTCTGAGAAGCAAAATGAAGTCTTGTTCTCTTTTATTGCCATTGCCGTGGGGAAGATGCCAGTGACATTGGCATAATTGTCTCATAATTAAAGGCAAACTCATTATTTTCTCAATTTAAACAACTTTTTCATGTGCTGTTGCATGGTTGTTTTAATTAAATCAAAACAACCAAACAACTTTGGATGCTACTGCACATATTTAACATTTTTTGAGAACGGTTCTTTAAGAGTTGTAATTTGTTAAAAACGGAAAATCTTGGTCTACTGAATTATCGTTTGTAAAGCAGCAAATAGTTGGGAGTGACGCCAGGAGTTCTGAACATGTTAAGATGGGGTTTTTTTCCTATAGATATTAAAATCGGACAGCATTTACATTTTAGACACAATTTCAGACATAAATGATTGAAGGAGCAAAATTTACGTTCGAAATTATCGTTTGAAGTTGGAAAGTCACATACTAGAATAAACTTTAGACAATTATGACTAAAGTTCAAGCATTTTTGCATGTACTTCAGCTGCATATGTCTGAAGCAGAGGTGGATCTAGGATTTGGAGCTTTTGGATGCCACGTAGCTTTGAAACGTCCATATGTCGCGTTTATATATTGAGATAGAGTAAATATTTTGTCGGTTTGAGCAACTTTGAACTTCGGTTTGGGTTACTTGCCTTTTTGGTATATAATATAAATCGATTGAACAGAAAAAGATAGCACTAACAAATAAAGTAAGATAGTTAACAATAATTGCAAAAAAAACATTGGAACATTACATGCGTGCTTGCAGAGTCCCATATAAACTGTTTTCCTACTTCTTATACTCAGTTTTCAAGGATGGCTATTAGTTTGAGTTTCAAGATTTGCTGCATAATCAGATTTTTCAGTGTCTGCATCTTCTGGCTGTGGTGCGCATCGTGAAACTAACACAACTTCATCACTAGGATCGGCTGCTTGCTTCCTTTCATGTGATGATTCTTGATTTCCTACAGCCTTAACTTCAGTTCCAATATGAGTACTTTGTTGTAGTTCCTTGATATCTGTAAAACTTTGCTTTCCCATCATAAAGTCCGTCGATTCACTGATTGATTCTTGAGGCAGAACTTGATTGTCATCAGTAACCAGAACTTGGTCGGGATCAGGATTTGGTTTCCCTTGTACAGATTCAAGAGCTTGAGGCATGTCATCAACATAGTGTAGTTCAAACGATGAACTTTTCAGTTCATTGTGGATTGGATCACTTGAATGGACTTTACTTTCTGCTGCTAGTGATTCTTGGGCAACAGAGTTAAGTTCAGTAAATGGAGGATTTTGGTGGGGTTGAAAATCTTGATTTCCTTGTCCAGTTTGTGACAACTCTTTTGACTGAATCTCTGGATTAACTATAGGAAGTTCTTGAGAAATGAAGTGGAGTTTCTTTAGTTCCCACTGAACCAACTCTTTTGGCTGAAGTGAAATTCCAAGATTGGACTTGTTCTTCTCCACTTCAGATTCAACCTGGTGTTGATGATCTAAATCCATTTCTTGAGACTTATCGACAACATTATTATGTTGAATCGATTCGTTTGAGCTGTTGAAATTAGTATAAACCAGAGTACCAGGCTGAATTATTGAGTCCATTAGTTGATTTTCACACTCTTTGCTAGTTTCCTCACTAGCTTTTGGTTCCAATATGGATTCTGAAACTACACATTTACCTTGTTCTGCATTTAACTTGGGACTTTCTGATTGATTCGCGACTTCAAATACTTGCATTACCTCATCCTGTTCTACCATTCTAAGGTTTTCCAATATAGGTATGGATTGGGATTGAGTTTTGAGTGTTTGATCTGGATTAGCATGTTGATTAGTGGGTACTAATGTAGCATTTGGCATTGGCTCAGAAGGTAAATCTTGTCCTATAGACACATTCAACTGCTTCTTAAGATGATAAGGCTTATCAATACCAATGACTTGATTTTGAAGGTTTATACCTTGACTTCTATGATGCATTTTAACTTGTGGGGCAATGTCATTTGCTGCTGTAATGGGAGAAAATCTCCCCGGCTCAAAGACTAATCCGCGGAATGTGTTGGCACTGTTACCAATTTTTATAGAAAGGAAATAGCCTGCATCAAAACAACCATCAATGACACCAGAAACTATTTGCCCCAGCATGTTTTCACTAGTGCTATCTTTTTGGCTCATTTCAGCATGTTGTTGAATTTTGTTACTGTTTTCAGTTGCTGGTGTTCTTGGAGTTTGCAGCATTACTCTTTTAGCAGGACCTCCATCTTTTCGAGGACGACCACACCTTCGCTTTACTGGAAGAATTGTTGGAGCAGTGGGGTGATCTTGTTTATTTTGATCATTCATTATGTGTAACTTGCTGCAAATCCTAACCTTAGTCTGGTTTTCAGGTACTTCACACTGACAAAAAACCTATGGGAAATGAGATGTCAATCCTTTGTTTATTGCTTCCTAAAAAGGTAGCCTGGTATACTAAGCTCTCGCTATGCGCGGGGTCCGGAGAAGGGCCGGACCACAAGGGTCTAATATATGCAGCCGTACCCTACATTTCTGCAAGAGGTTGTTTCCTTTGCTTGAATCTGTGACCTCCTGATCACATGGAAGCAAAATTTAGATGTTTATTGCTTCCTAAACATCTTAAAATTTCAAACTAACAAAATTATCTCTAAGTACAAGTTCCATTAATTTGCATAGTTATCAAGTTTTCAGAAGTGGTGCATATTAGTTCATTTCAATGGAATCAGTCTATATCTAGCAAAACAAATCACAAGCAAACTAAAATTCATCCATACACAGTTATATTCAAATTTATTGAAGTATTGGAGGTTTTCTTCTACACTCCATTATCAATGGAATGCACTTTTTAGGTAAAGTCTCAAACTTAAGAGAATGATCTACTTAGTAATCCTTTTAAGTGAAGTCTGAAACTGAAAAGATGATTTCCTCTTTTCCTTTTGATTTGATATATACTCCATAATGTATTCCATTAAGTTAAATTATACATAATATACACCATTTTTAAAAACTCAGAGGACCATCAATATATCAGGGCAAAGATCACTTTTAGTCCCTGGCCGAAACAATATTTCTTGTATATACCATATAGAAATCTGTGTGTGTATATATATATACATATATAATTTTTTGCTTTTGTTTTGAGAGTGACTATAGAGTATCATTTTCCCATATCCTGCTCATAATCTATCCTATACGTTAGGGACCATTTGAGTTATATCTCGGACTTAAGGGACTATTTGGGCTTTTTTATGATTTTATGCCTGGACAAGGTTCCTAACCCATAGCTTTGACTCAAATTCTATATATGTATCTGAAGTTTACTAACAAATAAATAAAAATAATAGATTGTGAACCCGTTAAATCAAATGTGATGTGGTAGAACCTAGAACTCGAACTCTGAACTCATGATGTTCAAATCTTAGATCCGCCCATACTTAAAGTAATTGGATCATCCATTGGAAAATCCAAAAAGGAGTTGGTCATTAGTCTTCTCTATCGTTGTTAAACATTTTCTTCTACATTTTCATGATCACCATTAACATATGAATTTCCTACACTCTATAAGTATCATGTTTTAGACAATAATTTCTTAGATCTTGAATCAGAAGATATAAAAAAAGAATCAATATAAGATGTTCATAAGAGAAAAAACAGAAGAAAAAAAATCCATGTGCAAAGAGACAATTGCAGCAGATCTGACGTGTTTTTCACGTGCATGTATGAGAAATGTTAAATCAGGTATACGCATATGAATGTTATGTGTATCTTTGTATCTATTCTTGAAATTGATGAATAACATTATGAATGAGAAATTAAGAAATTACCTGCTTCTATGCTCCACAATAATTGATACTGATCAAACTTCAACTGCAGATCGAAAAGATCTTGTTTTCCAAAATGAATCTATTTCCTCCATTGTTTTTTGAGGTTAATTTCATGAACGATAACTCAACTTTTATTTTATTGCACTAAATTATATATATATATATATATATATATATATATATATATATATATATATATATATATAGAGAGAGAGAGAGAGAGAGAGTTTTGTGGTCCGGCCCTTTTCCGAACCCCACACATAGCGGGAGCTTAATGCACCGGACTGCCTTTTTTTTTATATTATATTATATATATATAGCTTTTAAAAAATTACTCAATTTTATCTAAGTTTGGGGAAAATCACTAACTATTTTTTGCAACGAAAAAGTCATCTAATCTTGACTAATAACCACCGGAGTTCAGCAGGGGAAAACAATGGTGATATTTTCTATTGTACTTAGGTAAAATTGAGTACCTTTTGATTAAAAAGTATTTTAATGATTTTGGTGCATTAATATAAAAGTTGAATGACCTAAATTAAACCTTATTATTTCAGGTAACTACTTTTTTTTAAAGATAGATCAAGAAGAAGTCAAGGTGCTACAAGTTGAAAAATTCTCAAGATTGAAGGAGGAGGGGCTTGGCAATAACTTCTTTCTTGTATTATTCCACCATTATCATTATCTGTAATATCATCATAGAATGTGTTATATGAATTCCTGTTTTATGGCCTTAAAAAAGCCAAAAAAAAGAAGAAAAAAATCATGGCGAAGCCATGGTCATTATTCATTAGGCCGTTTTTTGTGAGCTCACAAAAGGCGATTCGGAGCTTCTCACCCGAATTCATGAAGATGGCGTGGACATTAACACATGTAAAATTGGAAATCGTCCTAAATTCCTGTTTTAAGGCCCTAAAACGCCAAAAAACAAGGAATGTTCATGGTGAAACGATGGCTATTGTCCATTAGGTCGTTTCTGATGGGCCCACAAAATTTTAGGCGATTTGGAGACCCTCGTCCGAATTCATGAAGATGGCGTGGCTATTAGCACATGAAAAATAGGAAATCATCTTGAATTCATATTTTGTGGCTCTAAAACGCCAAAAAAGAGGAACGGTTATGACAAAGCAATGACTATTGTTCATTAGGTCGTTATTGATGGGCCCACAAAATTTTAGGCGTTTCGGAGCCCGTCACCCGAATTCATAAAGATGGCGTGGACATTAGCATACGAAAAATTAAAAATTATTCTGAATTCCTATTTTATGGCCCTAAAATACCAAAAAATAAGGAAGAGTCATGGTGAAGCAATGACTATGTTCATTAGATCGTTTCTGATGGATCCACAAAATTTGTAGCGATTCGGAGCCTGCCGCTCAAATTCATGAAGATGGCATAGACGTTTGCATACAAAAAATTGGAATCGTCTTGAGTTCCTCTTTTATGGCCAAAAAAAGAGAAATGATCATAGCGAAGCGATGACTATTGTTCATTAGGTTGTTTTTTATGGGCCCACAAACTTTTTTAGGCGATTCGGAGCCCGTCGCCTGAATTCATAAAGATAGCG
This sequence comes from Nicotiana obtusifolia, assembly GCA_002018475.1. Taxonomy (NCBI): domain Eukaryota; kingdom Viridiplantae; phylum Streptophyta; class Magnoliopsida; order Solanales; family Solanaceae; genus Nicotiana; species Nicotiana obtusifolia. The sequence goes on from MCJB01023489.1 coordinate 101,379, forward strand.
TGGACATTAGCACACATAGAATCGAAAATCATCATGAATTCCTGTTTTATGGTCTTAAGACGCCAAAAAAATGAGGAACGATAATGGCGAAGCAATGACTATTGTTTATTAGGTCGTTTTTATGGATCTACTAATTTAGGCGATTCGGAGCTCGTCAGCCGGATTCATGAAGATGACGTGGACATACAGGAAAAATGAGAAATCATCCTGAATTCCTATTTTATGGCCCTAAAATGCCAAAATATAAAGAATGGTAATAGCAAAGTGATGACTATTGTTCATTATATCATTTCTGATGGGCCCACAAAATTTTAAGCGATTCGGAGCCCGTCGCTTGAATTCATGAAGTGGAGTGGACATTAGCATATGATAAATTGAAAATCGTCCTGAATTCCTGCTTTATAGCATAAAATGCCAAAACACGAGGAATGATTATGGTAAAGCCATGAATATAATTCATTAGGACGTTTCTGTTGGGCCCACAAATTTTTTAGCGATTCAGAGCTCGTCTCCGAAATTCATGAAGATGACGTAGACATTAGCACATGAAAAATTAAAAATCGTCTTGAATTCCTGTTTTATGGTCCTAAAATGCCAAAAAATGAGTAACAGTCATGGCCAAGCGATAACTATTGTTCATTAGGTCGTTTCTGATGAGTCCACAATATTTTTGGTCAATTTGGAGTCCGTCACCCAAATTCACCCAAATTCTCATTAATTAAATAGTATAAAATGAAGATTCCAAGGTGAAATGATAATAATTACGTGAACTACCATACTAAATATCCAGTAGGAACCCCCAAGACCCGGTGTCACAAGTGCATGAGCATCAACTAGGAAATATAATAAAATACAATATCTATCTGGAATACAAGTTAGACAAGAGAATATAAATAACGCTGATGGAGACTTTGTATGCTGCGGATCGTTATATAGAATGCAGCTCACCATAAAGTCCCCATAATAGTTGTGGCTCTACGCCCAAGAGACCACTAGAAATATAAACCTGCACAATAAGTGCAGAAGTATAGTATGAGTACGTAAATCAACGCGTACCCAGTAAGTGTCTAGCCTAACCCTAGAGAAGTAGTGACGAGAGGTCAACATCGACACTTACTAGTGGTCCAATAAATCATGTATAGTAAGAAGTAAACAAGTATGAGGAAGAGTATATATAAAATGGACCTCACCATATAGGTCGTCACAACTCAAATCAGGAAAAAAACACACGGATACGCTGATTTCTTATCAAATATTACGCACGACGATGCCGAGGCGAACGACTCGGTCCATAAGAGTGTTTTATAGAAATGCCGCGGCGAACAACCAGATCCCATCATAATGTGTGCACTATCGAGGGTCGAACAACACGAACCATAGATGTATCTATTATACTGCCGAGGCGAACGACCCGTTCCCATAAGAGTGTGGTACATAATTCTGCCGAGGCGAACGACCCGATCCCATTAGAATAAGAAGCTTTAACGGATTCCTGAACCCACTCACAAATAAACGTGTGAGTTATGAATTTTAAGCAAAACCTTGCGATGAATATGCACAATGCAGGAGAAATTCATAAGGGAAGTACAAATTATTCCGCGGATTATCAAATAGCTCGTCACATCTCTACAATGGCGAGTCTATCACCCTATGCAAGTCTAATCTCAAGTTGTAACGCGAAATAAAGGAATTTAAACGAGCAAATATAACTCAAATTGTACAATTATAGCATGATGTGAACCTACATCTACCCGGACAAAATCAGAAATTCTAGCATACACATGGACACTCATCACCTCATACGTGCGTAGCTCCCACAACATGTAGCACATAAGAATATAACACCTACGGGGTAATTTTTCCCTCACAAGGTTAGACAAGAGACTTACCTCGCTCTGAAGTTCCATAACCGGCTCAAACGCCTCTCTAATACCTCAAACCAAAAGCCCATACACCCACATTAGTCAAACAATCATGAAAAACCAATAAAAATATACTCCAACATCATAATTAATTTATTTATAACAATTTTCAACTCCGCTCGAAAAGTCAATAAAGTCAACCCTCGGGCCCACATGCCCGGATTTCGAAAATTATTAAAAATAAATATTACCCATAACTCATATGATCTATATCCAAAAAATCATCAAATTTCATCCATGAATCGACCCTCAAATCAAGGATTTACTATTTCTCAACTTTGGGGCTCAAAATCCTAATTTTTACAATCCAAACATGGATAAAAATAACAACCAACAGAAATAAGAATGGAGATACATCAAAATAAAGGTCATATACTTACCCCCTTAATGAGACGAGAACAACGTCGTGAAAATCACCTCAAACGAAGCTCTAGAACTCAAGATATGCCCAAAATACTAAAATTCTTGGTTTAAAACACTGTCCAGATGATTTTTCTTCATCCCCTTCGCGGGAGACCTTCGCGTTCGCAGAGAGAAATTTTTCGCATTGACTGGTCAACCTAGAAATCCTTCTTCACGTTCGCGGAACCTCTCTCGCGTTCGCATAGAACAAAGCTTCGCAGCAGAAACGAACAAATTTGTCTGACGCAGAAATAGGCATAACTCTCTCATACGACATCGGAATTCGACGATTCTTGTTGTTGTAGCTCCGTAATTATGATATGGATCTAATGGTTTAATCTAATCACAGATCAAAGGTTGTTTTCTAAATATAGTGCCTTTTATGCATAAAGAAACGACGCTGAAATATCAAATAAGAGCGCGACACCATCCAAATACATCTGAAACACACCTGAGGCCCCCGGGACCCCGTTCAATCACGCAAACCAGTCCCAAAATATAACACAAACCTACTCGAGGCCTCAAATCACACCAAACCACATCAAAACCATGAATCGACGATCGAAACCTTCTTTAAACTTTCAAACATTCAAACTTCGACGAACGCGTCCGATTCATACTTAACCGGAATGACGCCAAACTTTGCGTGCAAGTCAAAAATCACGATACGAAGATATTCCGAGGTCCGGAACCTCAAACGGACATTGATAACATCAAAATTCACTTCAAACCAAACTTATAAAATTCTAAAACCTTCAAAATGCCAACTTTCAATAATAAGTGCCGAAATGCTCCAGACCACCCGATACTCAATCCGAACACACGCCCAAGTCCGAAATCATCATACGAACCTATTGGAACCTTTAAATCTCAATTCTGAGGTCCTTTACTCAAAAGTCAAACTTTAGTCAATTCTCCCAACTTAAAGCTTCCGAAATTAGATGTTTCCATCCGAATAAACTCTGAACTTCCTGAAATTCGATTCCGACTACGCGTACAAGTCATAAAACATGAAGTGAAGCTACTCAAGGCCTCAAACCGCCGAGCGACGTGCTAGAGTTCAAAAGGACCGGTCAGGTCGTTACAATGACGGACATTAGCAAACAAAATATGATAATTATCTTGAATTCTAGTTTTATAGCCCTAAAACACCAAAAATGAGGAAAGGTTATGATGAAGCAATGACTAGTGTTCATAAGGTCGTTTTTGATGGGTTCATAAAATTATAGGCGATTCGGAGTTCATCGCCCAAATTCATGAATATGGCGTGGACATTAGCACACAAAAAATAAAAAATCGTGATGTGACGGATGAAAAAACAAATGAGAAGACGTAATTGAGAGGCAGCTATTTATTAAGTGTACTGATGGTAGGCTAGAAACTCGTGTTTTACTCATAATTTGCACTCTAATTACTGTATTTTACTTGTGTTTGCGCTTAAATGATAGTGAATTGCACTTATTACGTGTTTTATACCTTGCAGGAAGTGATTCCGAGTTAAAAAGATAATCGGGAGCTAAATCGAACAATTTGGAGCTTTGAAGTCTGAGTAAAAGCCCAAGGAATTAACCAGGATCATGTTTGGGGGTCGAGGACCAAGTCTGTATGCCAAAAAGTGAGAAAAAAATTACTCTAAGAAAAATGCACTACCGCGCCACGGGGTGCGCCGCCGGGCACAAGGTGCTAGTGCAAAATTCCTGCAGAGTGGAAAAAAACTGCTCTATGAACTTTCCCACTAGCGCGACGCATGGGGCGACGCGAGGTGCGCTGCGCCTTTGTATTTTCCTTAGAGTAATTTTTCTCTTCGGCTTGAAAAGGGTAGTTTCGTCCGGACTCGCTTCTACATGGTATAAATACACCAAAATATATGTTTTGAAGGGACTTTTGGCCTACAGCAGATTGGAAGAGCATTGGAGACTCAAAGCACAAGGATTCATCATTCTTTCCTCAACTTAACATTCGAGTTTTGATTGAATTCATGTTTTCTTATTATTCAATAGTTTACCTTAGGGTTTGACGGATGTGGTATTTTGATTGATATTTGTGGATTTTAACTCTAGTTCTTTGTATGAATTCGTTTACGGAGCTTTGAATTGATTGCAATTTTATTCACCAGTTCAGTTATTCGAAAAAGGAATAATTTGGTGATTATCTTTGCATTATTTTGTTTGGTTTAATTCAGTGATTCTTTTAAGTAATCGTAAAAGCTTGTTGAATTGTTTATTAAATCAAGTTAGAAAAATATTTAAGAGGCGTTTACCTAAACACTAATCCTTTAACGTGTTCTTGTATATTTTCATAGTGCTTTACATTAGCTCACCTTGTAGAGTTAATATTTAATCGAGAAAGGAGTCCTGACTACATGTTTGAACTAATCATCAAGTGAATTCGTGAGAATCATTAGAACATTAGAGTGAATTAAACTAGAGTTAGATCCCGAATTGCTATCTTACACCAATCCTGTCACGACCCTTATTTCTCCCATTAATTATTTTGGTGTTGCTCAACTCGTCTTTCTGTGATCAACTGTTAATTGATTTAGTTTTCATAATTAATTTTAGTTATTAATCATCCCAACCAAAGTGTTAATCATCCTGAATAGCGTTAAGCTAGAAATTACTTAAATATTGTTTAAATCCAATCACTGTAAAGACGATAATTAGATTATACTATCTTTGACTAACAAACATCAATTTCTTGTTGTATTTTGCGCTCGTCATGTACTATCCTTTTAAACATAGGTGACTGTTCGACATTTGCTTTTTAAAATAGATGATTGTTCAACATTTTTTAAAGGGTTAAGAAGAAAAAGGCAAAATTCTAAGAAAATAGATAAAAAAAGAAAACTTGGCAAATAAGAGTGCCGCATCAGCACTTATGGTCCTTGCTTTATATAGATGTATGTATAGATTTATTATTGGGTGGTTGTTGTTGTTGTATAGATTTATTGCAACAAGTCATTTTACTTAAATTTAAGTCTGTTTGGAAAGTCACCATGTAATTTGGTTTGAGTGTAATTGAGTGTAATTACATAGTTTTGGCATATTTGTCTGATCAAGTAATTACCTGGTCAGCATGTAATTGGGTGCAATTAAGGGAGTGTAATTACACTCTGCAATTCTCAAGGGGGAGTTGAGAATTGCTGGTAATTACATAGTGTAATTACCAGGTTATTTTTTGAATATCTTTTCTTTTCTTTCTAATTTACTTTTTATTATTGTTTTTTTCTTTTTAAGTTTTTTTTTAAGTTTTTAAGTTCTTTTTTCTCAAATATTAGTTTTTACAATATTATTTTATTTTCTTATTTCTCATTTTCCAACCTTTACTTCACGTATTCCTATATAATTTCTCATATTTTGTTTCTTTCTTAATTATTTTTTTATTTTTTAAATTAAATTTAGCTATGTTATAATTCTAATTTTTCTGAAAAGTAATATCCCGTAATCTTAGAAAGAATAAGTCATCCACAAATTTGGCTTATAATGAATGATGTCATTAAAGTTGAACTTATTATTGGATGAGGTTATGTGCAAACTTAACTATGTTAAAATGACAGATTACGTTTTAATATTTAAATAATATTTTTAGTTTTCAACCTTTATTTTTTATGATTCCACGTAGTTGCTCATATTTTTATTTTATTTTTATTTTCTTCAATTTGCATAATTGTGCTATTGTTCTAGTTTTTTTGATGCAATAGTAAAAGTTGTCAAGTTTTGAAAAGAGTAATATAAAAATTAGAAAAGTGAAGGAGTAACGAATTGCCTTATTTCATAAAAATTAGCATATAATGAGTGATGCGATTAAAGTTGAATCTCATTGTTGAGTGAGGTTATATATTTATGTTTTCCTTATCTTTTGAATTATATTTAGTTAAATTATGTTAAAAATTATTTAGGTTATGTTGCAATTTTACATAAGAATATTATATTAAGATTGCATGCCATTTATTTTTCAGTTAAAGTTGATAGATTATTTTTTCGTAAAATATTTGAGTAATGTTATGGCATTATATTTATAAATATTAATTATTTTATCAAGCATACAGTCCATGACGTTCTACCAAAATATGTGCTTTTAGTTCTTATAATTGATTAAAGTAAAATATTATTATTTGAAAAATACATATCAATTATTTTTATAATATTAGTTATAAATATATGATTAATAATTATTATATTTTCAAGAAACAATATCTATCTTAAATGTCAAATTTAATATTTTTTATAAAGGTATATATTTGTTAAATCTTAACTTTTAATTTTTAATAATTAATTTTATATTAAAAATATAATCTAATTGTGTAATTACATTTGTGCAACCAAATAGTACACTTGTAATTACACTATAGTTACGTTATGACAAACAAACAGGTCATTATAATTACAATACTATATAATTACTAGGCTGTGTAATTACTACCCTAGTAATTACCCAAATTTTAATTACCAGATGGCTTTCCAAACAAACCCTGAATTATACTCTATTAGTCTTAAGTTACTCACTAGCACATCAATAAATTTCACTCCAGCCAAATTTGTGCAAAAATTCACTATCCATACAATTAATTTGGCAGCTCCACTCTATATTTATAGCTTGTTTGGCTAAGCTTTTTTTGAGCCAAAAGTGCTTTTAGTCAAAAATTGAGGTGTTTGGCCAAGCTTTTAGAATACAAAAGCACTTTTCTTAGAAGCACTTTTGAGAAAAATACACTTAGAAGCAGTTTTTAAAAGCTTGGCCAAATACTAATTACTGCTCAAAAGTGCTTTTCAAATTAATTAACCAAACACAAACTGATTTTCACCAAAAGTACTTTTTAAAAAATATTTTTTTAAAAAAATACTTTTCAAAATAAACAGATTTTAGAAGTTTGGCCAAACAGGCTATTAATCCTAACCCCAGAGCGGATATATTTTATAGGAAAAATCCAAAAATTTCATGGCTAAAAAAGAAGGTATGTGGTCAGCACAAGACCCTCTAAAAATCAGCACCACAGAAATAAATAAAACAACACTAACCTGCAAAATATTCCAAAAATAAAAATATTAAAAGTTGTAATTTTCGATTGTTTGTTCAATACTTCAATCTAAGCTTCTTTCTCTCTTCCAACACCTCCAAAAGGCATCAATTATGGCTTCTCTTGTTACCAATGGAATCTCCTGTTTTTCTCCTCAACAAATCACTGAACAACCTAAACTACCAAAAGGGTGTCAATTTCTTCATAAATCAGCTACCCCCAGAAACCCTAATTCAAGAAATTTGAAGGTCAAAGCTGCAGAATTGGCCAACACCACTCTTGAAACCCCAGGTAAAGACTCCTCCTTTTCAACAAATGAAATTGACCCACTTCAGAAATTCTTGAAAAGAGACTATAAATGGGGTTTTAATGAAAAAATCGAATCTTTTGCACTACCAAAAGGGCTTTCTGAGGAAACTGTAAAGTTGATATCTAAAAAAAAAAATGAGCCTAGTTGGATGCTTGAGTTCAGGTTGAAATCTTATGAGAAATTTATTAAAATGAAAGAGCCTAATTGGTCTGATAATAGGTACCCAGAAATTAATTTTCAAGATATTGTTTATTATTCAGAACCTAAAAAGAAACCAACTTTGAATAGTCTAGATGAAGCTGACCCTGAGCTTATTAAGTACTTTGATAAGTTGGGTGTGCCTTTAAACGAAAGGAATCGTTTGGCTAATGTCGCGGTTGATGCTGTTCTTGATAGTGTTTCTATTGCTACTACACATAGGAAAACTTTAGAGAAATCTGGTGTGATTTTTTGTTCGATATCGGAAGCGATTAGGGAGTATCCCAATTTAGTTAAGAAGTATTTGGGGAGAGTTGTGCCCCCGGAAGACAATTTTTACGCGGCTCTTAATTCAGCTGTGTTTAGTGATGGTTCTTTTGTGTATATACCCAAGAACACTAGGTGTCCGATGCAGATATCGACTTATTTTAGAATAAATGCTATGGAAACTGGACAGTTCGAGAGGACGGTTATAATTGCGGAGGAAGGGAGTTTTGTGGAGTATTTAGAAGGGTGTACCGCGCCTGCATATGATACTAATCAGTTACATGCTGCTGTGGTGGAGCTGTATTGTGAAGAAGGTGCGGAGATTAAGTATTCCACTGTGCAGAATTGGTATGCGGGAGATGAGGAAGGTAGAGGAGGGATTTATAATTTTGTTACAAAGAGGGGACTTTGCGCTGGAGCTAGGTCAAAGATTTCGTGGACACAAGTGGAGACAGGGTCAGCTATTACCTGGAAATATCCGAGTGTTGTGTTAGAAGGTGATGAATCAGTTGGTGAATTCTATTCCGTGGCGTTGACCAATAATTATCAGCAGGCGGATACGGGGACAAAGATGATACACAAAGGGAAGAATACGAGGAGTAGGATAATTTCAAAGGGTATTTCGGCAGGACATTCTAGGAACTGTTATCGAGGACTAGTTCAGGTGTTGTCTAATGCAGAAAATGCCAAGAATTCCTCACAGTGTGATTCAATGCTCATCGGTGATACTGCTGCTGCAAACACTTATCCGTACATTCAGGTAGTTCACTCTTTGTGTACTTTAATCTCGTCCTCTCTGTCTTAGCTTGATAACAATAAGTCTTGTTTCATTTTTGTTTTGTTGCCGCGGCATGCTAGGGTTGCTACTTATAATATATGCAATCACACTGCAATCCTTTTCGTTGTTTCATGGTGAAGTTTGTTATGCGTGACGTTAGTGCAATTAAGTTTTTATATGACCTTTTTCATGGAATAGATAATGTTTATACTTCACCAGCTAACGTCCAAGACCTCTTCTTTTCGAGATCTAGAACTAAAGGAGAAAGAAAATTCTTCCTTATGAAGTTAGAAATCATCCACAAGATGAAGAAAGAAAGGGAGAAAAGGTTCATAGGGACTATTGGTAGGTTTATCCGAGGATGTTATTTATGTTTGCAAGATGCAGGGAGTCTTTTGTTAGGTTCCAAGGAAAACTTTAGTGTACAAGTTTGTAGACTTGTCATGTGACTGTTATTTGCAGCCAGTCTATTGTCCCCTTTTATTTTGAGCATCACCATTTGTTCCTCTTAAGCTTTCGGAGAAGGTTTCTCATACCTTATTAGTCTTGGATTGCATATTTATTTTAGCTGGATTGCTTGTGGAGTCGACGTGAGTAGAAGAAAGAGTGCCATTTCTGCTGGAGTGTTTCATGGTGTCTGCATTTCAAGTGCATGGCGAGGATAATATGGGTTGTTGTAATATGTCTATAGATCTTTTTAAGTATGGATCAAAAGGCATTGCCAATGATGTTGCTATGTATTTATTTCTAAGGAGTTTGAATGAAGCCTCTGTTCCCGAAGTATAGTATCTGATATCATTGCGATTACATTTAAAACTTGACGTTAGATGTAGCTAGACAAGAATTTCAGTAGAAGATCCTTCTGCATGTTCTATGTAACTTCCTGCTCTACTTTTTAACGAAAATTCACTTCTCTCCATTCTCAGTTTTGAGTATGAGGTAAGCATAACTTCTGCTTTGCACTATTGCTTCTACTGATGTTATCATCATTTGAACAGAGCAAAAACCCAACTGCCCGCATCGAACACGAAGCGACCACGTCAAAGATTGGTGAAGATCAGTTGTTTTATTTCCAGCAGAGGGGAATCGACTATGAGAAAGCGATGGCTGCGATGATTTCGGGGTTTTGTAGGGATGTTTTCAATGAACTTCCTGATGAATTTGGTGCTGAGGTGAATCAGCTAATGAGCTTGAAACTTGAAGGATCTGTTGGTTAAGCATACCATATTTTTGATTTTGACAATAAAGCTGATTGCTAGTGTGAAAAAGTTTTGGACTTGGTAGCTAATGATTATGTCATCTGTAAAGTTGTAATATCAGTCATAACAGAAACTTTGCATCAATTATACACATTGTAAATAATGCATGCATTATCTTCTGATAACTTTGTAATTTATCCCAAAACTTTTTGGAGGTAGATTCCAAATTGATTGTATTAGAGACTAAAGAAATCAAGCTTTAGCAATTAGCATTATTAGTACTTTGATGTGTATAGTACTGCTCATAAGCGTTTTTCAATTGATGTAGACGTTGTATGGATGTCTTTCAGTTAGTATAAAAGATGGTAAAATGGTGGTGGAAATGAAACTAGGCAGCTATTTTTAAGGATGTTGTTTAAGATATATCCACTGTTTACAGTATATTTAAATATTAGTCAATTCACTCGAACTTCAGAATACGGCATCCTAAAGTTTAAACCTCAAAGTTCAAACTGTAGGATATCGAGTCCTAAAGTTCGAAAATTATGTCCAGAAATTTAAATCTTATGTCCTGAATTTTAAAGTAGCAGGTAGAAATTCAGGATACTTAGTTCTGAATTTTAAATTAGCAGCTCAAAAATTTAGATTACTACGTCCTGAATTTCAAATTACTAGCTCAAAAATCAGAATCCTAAAGTTTGGGTGAGTTGGGTAATCGTTAAATACATTAGAAATTGTGGATATATTTCAAATAACAGGCTTAAAAGTGGCTACTGGTGCACTTCGATGCCGTACCCAAGGGTGTGGGCGTTTACTGGTCACTGAAGTGGGTTGAGAATTATTGAAGTCTCAGGTTCAAATCCTAGCAGGCAAAAATATTAGGTAATTTCTTTGCGTTCGTGTAAGTCTTGACCGACACTTTTGCACATTGATATAATAAAATTGGTTAGAAGGTGGATGTTGAGGTGGCCAAGCACTGGAAAAATAATTTCAGCATCAAATCTTGCTTAAGGTAATACAATATTTGGTTAAAGAGATTAGTCATTGCATAACTTATACAGCGTTTGAATGGCTGTAAAAGAAAAAAAATAATGTCTTTATAATCTTATGCAACATTTGGCTGACTGTATTAAATAATACCCCCATTAAGTTATGTTGTATTAGTAATACGAGTAAGGGTAAAATTTGCGTACACACTACCATCCCTAGACCCACTTCTGAAATTATACTAAGTATATTATTATTATTATTATTATTATTATTATTATTATTATTATTATTATTATTATTGTATTAGCAATACAAGTATTAAAGTATTTAAAATACTTTTATATTGAGTAATTTAAGCATATCAATTTATTCATTATTTATCACCACATAATAATTTTTACAATGTTAATCATCGCAACCATCCAAAAATTTAGAAATCTCTTTAGTGGAGTCAAAATGGATGATAAATGCGCGTCGTGGCCCGATAGGTTTGTGATCTTTATACAAATAGCCGATCGAATTTACTATTTTTTTTTCTAGTCAGTATATATAAACTTGCCACTTTGGTTTGCAGCTTTAGTGGTTGTCTGCATCTGTGTATTCGTTGCTAACTTTGCATATTCATGGGGTCCGTTAGGATGGTTGGTTCCGAGTGAGATTTCTCCATTGGAAGTTCGATCTGCAGCACAATGTGTTACTGTCTCCATGAACATGTTTTTCACTTTCGGAGTTGCACAAATTTTCTTGAAGATGCTATGTGGGATGAAGTTTGGTCTATTTATCTTCTTTGCGGCCTTTGTGTTAATCATGACTGTGTTTGTCTACTTGTACGTGCCCGAAACAAAGAATATACCAATTGAAGAGATGTCTCAAGTTTGGAGAGAGCATTGGTACTGGAAGAAGTTCGTGGATGATGCAGAACCAAAGCCACAAGGGAATGGCTTAAAGCCCGAAAGGAGATAGTCTAAAGTTTTCTTTTTCTAATGTTTTGGAGTTTTTTGGGTGTTCTTAGACTTTGTTATTTTTCCATAGTAGTACTGTTTTTTTTCTCAGTTCAATATATTCTTCTTTTCAGTATCTTATCATTCTTTTTTCAACTTTTTCTTATGATATATATGCAAGAGTGTTTATAGATAGTAGAAGAGGATTCAAAAGTGCACCTTAGGATAACAGAAAACGAATTGCGATCTTACATTTAACAAGCTTCTTTTGTTAAAAAGAAGAGATGGGGAGATTTTATTTTATGCATCATATTTGTCATCTAAAACGACCAATAAAGTATCCGTGATTTTAGGAAAGGCACATCAATCTCCAAATCAAATTTGATCAAAAGTTACCTACAAAGGTAAACCAAATTTGTCTTACACATAATCATGTTTTTCAAGTATAATGTAATTCTAAATCTCGCATAATCCTATTATATATTTTGGTAATTCTAAATCTCGCATAATCCTATTATATACTTTGGGAGTTATCAAACATTTGAAGTTTGGTTTTCTTAGATATCTATATGTATCCTTCTCTACACCCGCAGGCCTAAGGACACCAGCTCAACAGTTTATTTTCTCTTCAGTCCTCTTCTCTGTTTCTTGTTATGGATATTTCCTTTTGATAGTCTGCTGATCAATTCAACCACAACAACAATGACCCAGTAAAATCTCACAAGTGGGGAAGTCTGCTGATCAATTCATGTTAGTAAAATGACTTTGTGTTAATAATGACTTTGTTTGCACATCGCGAACATACCAATTGAAGAGATGCTCAAGTTTGGAGAGAGCATTGGTAAAGCATCGTCTGACCTTAGATTACTGGTTTTCTAAAGCATCGTTGTTTTCTTTTTCTTTCTTTAGTGTTTCGAAACTTTTGGTCTGGTGTGCTCTGTTTTTTTCCTTCTCTTTGGCTTTGTTACCACTTATTCTATTATATTGCACTGGTTTTCTTCTATGTATTCTTGTTTTCACTATCGTATCTGTCTTTTGTGTGATGCCTCAGCATTATGTACATTCTCTTGTGGAAGATACATATCACTCTCACGTAGAAGAAATTTCTCCTATGAAAGAGATATCTCACTCTCATGTAGAAGAATTTTAGGGCAAACTTCTCAACAAATGGATGAAACAGTGATGCCAGTTGATTATCTTGACATTCTTCTTCCGAAAAGTGTTGTTCTGCCTATGAGAAGACAAATGATCCATAAAATTCTATGTGAGCTTCGATCAGGAGCTTTAGTAGTATGTTTGATCCAGAGGTTGTAGCAATTGGCCGGAAACATTGGAGACTATTGAAGCTTTGAAGAGTTGTAGGCTACTGCACGTTGAGGAGAGAAATAGTATAAACAACCTGGTCACCAAGTTTTGTCGGTTGGAAAATCAAATTGCTATGTAGAAGGATCAACAGAGTTTCGAACAGATTGCGTTAGCTTGGATAATGGTCTTAGATTCAACATTTGTTCTGACTATGATGGAGACATTTATCGTAAAAAAGGCCTAAACTGTTTCCGAATTTGGATCGAAAATACGGCAAATATCCCCATCATACTTAGAACAAATGTTGCATCTATGACCATCATCCGAGCTAACTTAGTTTATCCAAAACTCTTAGTTGATCCTTCAACATAGCATTCTCTAATATGATTTTTCAACCTACAAAACTTGGTGACCAGGGTATTTATACCATTTCGCTCCTCTGCAAAAACATGCAGTACCACACAACACTTTAAAGCTTCAATAGTCTCCAATGATGGTAAAGACCAATTGCTACAACCACTGGATCAAAAACACGAGTCGAGCTCTGTGAAGGTGATAGAATTTATGGATCATTTGTCTTCTCATAGTAGGTAGAACAACACTTTTATGTAGAAGATTGTCAAGATATTCAACCTGTATCACTGTTTCATCCATGTGTGGAGAAGTTTGCCCAAAAATTTCTCTTACGTGAGAGTGAGATGTCTCTTCCACAGAAGAAATTTCTTCTACGTGAGAGTGAGATCTCTCTTCCACAAGAGAATATATTTATTACTGAGGTATTTCCTGATCATAATGTTGTATTTCTTGATCAACCATTGATCAACTTAGAAAAAATTCTTTCTTTTTTGTTTAGGTTTATACAAAGGAGTTGATCTTTTTCAAATATCAGGTTATTCTCTTTCTCTTGTTATATAGAGGAGTTTGTTTATGTTTATACGGAGTTTGTTTTTATTGTTTTTTTTAATTCAAAAATCACTTTACTATAAGTGGACATTGTTTACTGAAATGGATAACCGAAGTGAATGAGATAGAAGGAACAACGAGATAGCAAGGAACAGGAAGGATAGTGTCAGATAAGTACGATAATGAACACAAACAAGATGACTGCGAATGAGATAACAAGGAAACTGAAGGGTGGTGTCCGATAGGTACGATAATGAACACCAAACAGGATTAATTAACCCGTTGTCAGAAAGCAATCTGTTCACTTGGCAGATTAAGAACTAGGAAACTGAATATCATCTACAAATATACAATATCTGAACATGGTGATGATAATGTACAGATAGAGGCTGGTAGTTCTGGCTAAACATACCTAGTGGTTTCGATATCTTCTTTGCAACTTTTTCCGACTCCACGACAGGTTACTACAGGCTTGGATTAGACATAGGAGCCATGAATAATTTTCAATTGCCAAACATGTGGAAATATCAGTTCAAGGCTCAAAGAAGAGCTAGTCAAGACTGACAAGGGGCAGAAAACCCATCTGGAGTGCCAATCACAACACATTTTCTTATCCTTTAAAATTTTTTCTGCAGGAATAATTGGTTAAAGCATGTAAAGAAAGGAAAGAAGAGATTTGGATATGAATTGCTTGATTATCTGTTCAAGCATCAAGTAGTCCAGAAAAGGAAAAGAAAGTAATTCCTCATTCTAATTACACAATTAGAGGAATTCTAAACTTTTCAATATTTACAGTTTCTTAACTTTAATATTCTTAACAAAGCAAAAACTGGGTGGATAGAGAAGTCACAAATTCAATAATACGCCACACAGGCTAAAGAGCATTGACCTAAGAGATATAATATGCCAATGGTTTATATAAAAAGAAAGAAGTCCTTTCCTGGAAGCATTTTGACTTTTATTAGAATACATAATTTACAAACTTCTCAGGTAGAAAAAATGGAGAGAAGCCTGCCAAAATTTGGCGAAGGATAACTCAATATTTTCTCGAATCTTTTTTGTTCCCTAACATGCAAGAAGAATATTATTTGATACATAAAACAATTTAATCCAGGCCAACCCATTTCCTAAAGAGCTTCACATGCTCAATCCTCTGAATTTGTACGTCATTTGTAGCATCAGATACTTTCATCCTTCGGTAAAGACCCTTGTGATACTTCAAGAACTCACGTCTATACATCCACTTGTCCAAATACATAACATTCTCCTTCATAAAATCAATAACCTCCATCACCCTATGAAAATAACCACCTCGAAGAAAATTCAACAGCAAGAACTCATATAAATCCCTGGTATTTAGCTTATTACGACTTTCCATGTTCCTTTTAATATCTACCCATAAGATTGTAATTTCACGATAAATACCTAAAGAAGAATACCCATTAAGTAAATTCATGAAAGTTGACTCTGTAGGATGGATCTTCATTGCCTGCATTTTTCGGTATGCCCTTATGGCATCTTCGACCATGTGAGCCTTCATAAAGAAGTAGATAGAAGAATTTAATGCATGCATCATAAAAGAAGCCTCGTTTTCTTCTCCCCTCATTTCTTCAACAATATGATAAGCCAACTCCCCTTTCTCCATAGAGCCTAATTCTTTCAACTTATCGATGTTTTTATCTTCCAGTTGACCCATAGATGCAGGAGTTAACAACGGATCAGATGCATTTAAGACCACACCTGGTTTTCTTAATTGCTTTAGTAGTGCTTCTGCCTCCCTTAGCTGATTTTTATTGCGATACGCAGTCAACAAAGACATGTATGAACTAGTGCCCATCCGACTTCCTTCATAATCCAAATCATCCAAAATATCATGAGCAGTTTCAAGCCATCCCATGCAAATGCAAGCAGCAACCACATCAGAGCACATTTTGCTGGATTCAAATAAAGCCTTCCTCTGGATACTGCAGAGAAGCTTTGACAGCTCATTAATTCTCCCACCCCTCTTGTACCGTACAATAAGCCTGGCCAATCCTTTGTTGCTAAGGACAAGTTTTCCATTCTTATACATAACAAGCACCCGATTACGTCCCACATTAAAAACAGACTCCCTTGATAATGAATGAGGAAAAATTCGTAGTTTCAATCCCATCCTTAGATTATCAGAGCCGATAGAAACAAGGCACGGTTTAGGTGGTTGTGTCTCATCTCCATGCATGTGATGAGACTCTTGAAATCTATAAATATCCAGTACAAGATCAGAAGCAGCATCTATATCATTAAACTTGAAATGCAAACTCAGGAGACTTTCATAGAATTGCCAATAGTGGGGGACCAATGTTGCTGAAACCTGATCTATATGCTCCTTAAATTTCTTCAATTCATCTCGCATACCATTCGTTTCATGAAGCAAAGAAATAATTGAAATAGTATGAGCATCGGCTGCCACTCCAACTTGAGCCATTAACTCAATAATCTGATGGCCTTTAATGGATGATCCAAATCTTGCACAAGCATCAAGAACAAGATTAAAAACAAGTGTATCATGCTTATTAATCTCGGCGTAAGCTGACTTGTTTGTGGTTAATTGTTGAGAGCTACCATAAATCTCGATCAAAATATTCGATGACAGAATCATTCCACTCTCAGTCTTCACCATGTGAAATATTATCATCCCTAGCATGTCAATTGGTGGGAGAATTCTTTTATCCAACATCAGCCTGAGAATTGAGGATGCTCGAACGGGCATTTGAGCTCTAGCCAACGATAGGCAGAGCTTGGTCATTAACTCTGTACGTAGTAACTCCCTTTTCTCTTTCAGAATAGAATCGACCATATTGTATGCCTTTCGGAGCCATCTAGAATCAGATGAGTACGACAACTCAGTGAGCAGCCTACCTACAAGAAAGGGGTCAGGAAAACCATAAAGACGTTTGAAATCCTTGTAGGTTTCCCAAGCCTCCTCCAAGTTGTGATTCTTCAATGCAGTTTCAAGCTTTCCCAGCAAAACAATGTCAGATGACACACCCCAAGATAACGTCTCTGGCTCTCTACTTGAACAGAACTGTCGAGGAAACAGCTCACTTCCAGGTTTAGCATTTTCATATGAAATCGAGGACTCTGTTCTCGGGAAGACAGTACACCTTCTGTTGCAGGTCCCTCTACTGGCCTTTGAAGCCACATCAACAATGGAAGAGTAGCTTTTCCTGAAGATGGAGCAAACTGTGATAGCTTTTCTCAAGGGGCATGCCATGAAGGAACACCATCCAGAAAATCACGAATAAAAGAATTATGGCACTGTATCCTGGAAATATGCCAATCAAAATAGAGCACTCTATACCACAATCTGCAAAGACAAACCCAGAGATACCATAAAATGAATAAGGAATAGAGTGTGATAGCCTCAAAACCTAAATTCGCCACTAAAATATATAACAGATACCAGAAACTACTCCAATTCCACGATTCTATCCAAAAAAAAAAAAAATAAAGAATCTTGTTCAAACTAGCATTGATCACAGGTAGCGCAAAGATTTTAACATTAAACTCATCCTGTTGACCTTACAAACATTTGAAATATGTGTGACAAAAAAAACATAATCCGCATAGAAACGTGCAAAGATCTATGTTTTGAAATACTGCAATTCATTCTTAATGTAAATTAAGATTTTGGCTTAGTAATAATCTAGTTTTCTAACTTACTGCTACTACAACAGCAACTAAACCTCAATCAGTAACAAGTTGCGGACAGCTATATAAATACTCACTAATTTCTAACATACTACTATGCAACCAAACAAAATCGAAGTTTCCTTACATACTAACCTTTAACTCAAAAACTGTACTGATGGAGGAAGTTGGATTTTATGGATATTATTATGACAAGTTTCTTTGACAAATTAACCTCAATTATATAAGTATTTACTATTAATTGATTTGAGATGATTGGAAATTGAAATAGGCTGTTCATTAGAATAAAGGAACATATTTGCAAACTCAAAACATTATAACAAGTGCTGAAAATGCTTTTTTCCCTCCTTTTTTTTTTGATAAGTCCAAGTGCTGACAATGCTGTAGGCGAGGTTTTCAGAAAATTGACTGATATAGCAGCAAATAATAATGAAAAACTTAGAGAACAATTACACAGTGCATTGCAGAAAAGTTCACAATGATTATTTCAGCTTAAAAAATGATTGCAAAAAGGGATTAGGATTTCAATCTACAGAAAACAGAGAGGGATGAGGAAACTAACAACTCAAGTTCGCCGGAGAATGTTCGAACGCAGGTGCCCGGAGAAACAGCGGTTATTCGAAATGGGTTTCGGGTCTCCATTTATTGTGTTTTTCTATTTTGCTGGCCAAAATTTGGGCGGATTGCACAAGTAGCCCTTTTTAGGACCAATAGTTAAGGCTAAGGGTGTATTGTGGGCGGGGCCTAGTCCGGGCCCGGGCCGCGTGCCAAACGGGCCAAATGGGCCTGTTCAAACGGGCCGGTCTTTAGTGGTGCAAAAGCCATAGCGGATCGGTCCTTACCAAATAGCCCGTGAGCCGGGACCGGCAGGCGGGCCTGGGCCGGTTCAACCAGGCCAAACGGGCCCCAATGGCTATTTTTTTTTTAAATTTTTTTTTTAAAAAAGGGCCAACGGTCAGATTTTTAAAATCTAGCCGTTGGCCTTTAATTTTCAGCCGTTTAGAAGTTTAAAAATAGCCATTTGGCCCCCAAACTTTATTTAACCCCAAACTTTTTATAAATATACTTTTTCCCTATTCTCAACTATAAATACCCCCTCATTCTTTTATTTTTACTCACAAATTCATCAATCTCTCTCAATCTCTCTATAATTTTCTTCCACAATTGCTTACTTTATTATTGCAATTTCGTGAAAAATTGTGAAGTTGGTGAATTGAAGTATTCAAGTCTTCAACGATATTCAATTTTCAAGAAGTTGTTCATCAATTCGGTAAACTAGTTCCAACTCTTAAATTTTAATATTATAGTTTTGTTTGTTTTATTTAGTATAATTATAATTAATATGGACTTTTCTTTGAAAAATATATTTGGTGGTAAGGGTAAGGAAAAATTTAAAATTGGTGAATCTAGTTGCCAAGCTACTACTCTTCCCCCTGTTACTCGTCCTCCTCCACCTGTTATTCTTGATAGTGATAACCTTTGTTTACAATTTTTCGATAGTCAATTTTGCCATGATGTTGCACCAGGTCAACAATTAAATGAAGAAGCTATGAATGCTCTTTATCCTAATCAAACTATCTTTGAAAATGATGAGGAAAATGATGATTTAGATGAAACGCAGCCGGATTTAGATGATACACCTACTAGTCCTGTTAATAACCTAACTGATGCCCCGCCTGACCCTCCTGTAGTAACCCCTACTTTTAATAGAAAACCTTCTAAACGGCCCGAAACATCTCTTGTTTGGCACTTTTTTACTCAACTAAGAGAACAAAATAAGGCTAAGTGTAAAACTTGTGGGTCTTTGATGGCTCATAAATATACTGGCAACCGTAGCGGTACGGGTAGTTTGACTAGACACATATTGAAACACCATAGAGATAAAGCTAGATATTTACAAATAAAAGTTGCGGAAGAGGAGACAAGTGTAGATACTACGGTTAACCCTAGTACAAGTTCAAATCTAGTTCAACCGGGGAATTAACACTGTTACCGGTGGCATTTTATATTATGATCCAAATAAAGATCGTGAAGAATTGGCAAAAATGGTTACTGTTATGTGCTTACCCTATAGTTTTCCTTCTAACCCTCATTTTGTGCATTATATTAGAAGAGTTTTTAATCCTACTTATAAAAGATGGCTTCGCGCAACCGTAAAGAGCGATATTTATAAATATAAACATGAATATGAACAATATTTGCGCTATTTATTTATTCATATAGATTATCGCATTGCTATTACTACTGATATTGGTAGAAGTGGTAATAACTGTGATTATCTAACTATTACAACTCATTGGATAGATGAGGAGTGGATAATGCAAAAGCGCATTATTGCTTATAGAATAATTAATTCACGCCACACAGATAAGTTTATTGCTAACAAAGTTGCAGATATTTGTAGATATTTTTGCATTAGAGATAAAATAATGTCGGTTTCAATGGATAATGCTTCTAGTAACACTAATGCTATAGGCTTGCTTACAACTACACTAAATCCTACATTTAGTAATATTTTTCATGTTAGATGTATTTGTCATATTTACCATTTAATCGTTGGTGATGGTATGAAAGTTTTAAATGTAAAAATTGAAAAGGTTAAAATGGCTCTTAATTGGCTTTTTTATTCAAACCGTAGAAGTAGACTTAGAGACTATTTTAAAAAATGTGATGAATTTGGCCTTAGAGAAAGAAAGGTTCCTAAACCTTGCCCGACTAGATGGAATTGCATGTATGAAAGTTTAGTTGTTGCATATGAATATAAAAACCCAATAAGCGCAACGTATAATGCTCGTGTAGGTGATGATGATGATGATGAGCACCTTACAAATCAAGATTGGACTAATGTTAAAATGCTTGTAGACTTTTTAGAATAATTTTATGTTGCTATAAATGAATTATCCGGGCAATATTATCCTGCTATTTCTAACTGTTTAGTTTATATTGCAGCACTTGCAGATTTATTTACTCAATTTTTAAAGGGTGGGGTAATTTATCAACAAGCTATTAATTCTATGAAGGCTAAGTTTAAAATATATTTTTTCCCTATCCCCCCTATTTTTGGTGTTGCTGCAGTGTTAAATCCTACAATGAAATTGGGAGGTCCTCACTTTTGGTATTCAAAAATTTATAACGCTTTATCACTTTCAGTTGAGGAATTTGCTACACTTGGAGATGCAAAAGCCTCAATTAAAATAAATGCTCAAACAATTTATAATGATTATCAACTTGCCTTAGATCATGCTAGACCAAATATTCCAACTCCTTCTTCGTCTAGTTCGCAATCATCTAAAAGAACTGCAGGCCTAAAAGCCCTTAGTTCTTGGAGGGAGTTCAGGGGTTCTCAAGATGATAATATTGGTGATAGTTCACAACTAAATGAGCTTCAAGTTTATTTGTCGCAGGGACTTGAATCGAAGAATCCCGATGGCTCCTTCGATGTTTTAGAATGGTGGAAGGACAAACAAAAACACTATCCGGTTCTTTCAAGAATGACTCGAGATATTTTAAGTGTTCAAGCTTCAACAGTGGCATCGGAGAGCGCTTTCAGTCAAGCGAGACTTCAAATCGGTGATCATAGAGCGTCTATGAGGGAGAGCTTGAAAAAATCAGTCTCTTCAGAGATTAGGTCCATTCAGAAAGAAGAAATTTTGGACTTGCAGAATCACAACCGGAGAGAGACGAAGCTTATGAAGAAATGCTAGCGGAACTTGCGCAGGATGCTGCTTTGCGCGGAAGCGGTGATGAATAAGCTTCTTTTCCACCACCACCAACGGAAATTCCTTCGGACCTTGAAGGATTTATGAGATTTGTTAGAGATAATACATAGACTAATATGTAACTTGTATTTTGGCACATCTTCCTTAGGTTTTTTTTCCTTTTAATGGTGGTATTAGTACCTTGTTGTGCTCATTCCATTGGGGAAGGAAGACTAAGAAAGATATTGCAATATATATATATATATATATATATATATATATATATATATATATATATAAAAGCTATATATTATGTAAGGCAATATATAATTATATATACATACTATATATACTATATATATTTATATAGATATATATAATCAATTTAGATTAGTATATACATATATAGTTTACAAGAAAATTTTCTAGATTAAAAAAAAATTTAAAAAAATAGTCCGGAACGAAAAAGCTCGTTTAGGCCCGCGCGCCCGGCTCATTTAGCCCGGGACCATCTGGGCTTAGGACCGTAGTGGGCTGGTTCCACTCATTTGGCCCGTTAGGCCCGAGACCGTTTGACCCGGGATCGCCTTAGCCCGGTCCGCCTAAGCCCAGGCCCGTTTGGCCCATTTAGGCCCGGGCCCGGACCACAATACAGCCTTAGTGGAAACAAGGACATCATTTGACTTGTAAAAAGCTCATTGGTATCGATGTGAATATGACCAAAACGGGCCATCTTTGTAACTAGTTAGAGTTATTTAAGCTCATACTAGACTTCAAGGTAAAAAACATAGTTCAAAATAGACTAATATTGTCCGAATTTGGAATCGCTCTAAGAACAGTTTAGGATTAAGGGCTAAACCTGCAATTGGAGGTTAAACGCAAGCTTAAATATTTTTGACAGTTTTAATCATGAAAAAACTTATGTATAGTGTGTTGATATTTATAGCAAACCAATAAAAATAAGATATTGTGTTTATTTATTGTGATGACCCGATAGGTCATTTTGAGATTCAGCCTCTATCTTCGTGTTCCGAGACCTCGATTAGCTCCATTTAGTATTTCTCGATATGCGTGCACAATCCGAGTCTTATTCTAGAAAGTCATTATGTGAAAAACTGAAGAAAATGAGAATTTTTGCCTTAAAAATGATTTGAGTTGACTACGGCCAACATTTTGTGTAAACAGACCCGGATCGGCATTTTGACGATCCCGGTGGATCCGTATCGTGATTTGGGACTTGGACATATGACCAGAATTGAATTTGGAAGTACGTAACTTGTTTTGACTCATTTTGCCGAAAACTAGCATTTTAGAAAGTTGAAAATTACTAGGTTTGACCGTAAGTTGACTTCTTAGCTAATGAGTTCATATTTTGATGTTAAAACTTAAAATTGGCCTGTATTGCTATTTGAAACTTGCCTGTAAAATTTGGTTCAATTTGGAATTGATTTAACATGAGTCAGACGCTTAAATGTGATTCTAGTGTTCTTGAGTTTCACTTTGAAATTTCATTCGTTTTGAGGATTGAATCGTAGATTTATATGTTATTTTGGTGATTTGATTTGCGCGAGCAAGTTCGTATGATGTTATTACACTTGTGTGCATGTTTGGTTTGGAACCCGAGGGGCGCGGTGAGTTTCAGACGTGTTTAGGATGAGTTTGGCTAATCCTGGGATAGCTGGGGCACTCTGTTGCTGGTGTCCTGCTACAGATCTCGAATTTGCGATGTCAAGCTCGTAACTGCGAGCCTCGCTTTTGAAAACATATGTTTCGCATTTGCGAGCAGGGCATGGGATTGGGTAACCTCGCAATCGCGAGGAAATGGTTCGCAATTGCGAACAACTCTCAGGATCACATTTGCGATCACGTGGTTGCATTTGCGATGCCCGGCAACAATAGACTATCTTCGCAATTGCGAAGACTGTGGTCGCATTTGTGAAGGTGGGGACTTCGCATTTGCAAACTTTTTGTTGCATTTTCGACTTATATGGCTTTGAGGCAGAGTTCGCATTTGCGATATGCGCAATTGTGAATAAATTTTTGCAATTGCGAGATCTGCAGCTGGGTAAAAGAAGGGAAAAACGGGACTTAGCTCATTTCACACAATTTCTCAACCCTAAATACTTTTCCAAGAGACTTTTCTTCCCAAATTCATTGGTACTCGACTCTAATCCATTTCTTTTCAGTTACCCATTACATTTCATGAGATTTCAACATTAAATTTAGGATTTTTATGGTAGAAATTAGGGATTTGGGTAGAAGTGAAAATTCTTGTAAAATTGAGATTTAGACCATGAATTGGGTCGGATTTAGAAACAAATCACATAACTGGGCTCGGGGGTGAATGAGTAATTGGGTTTTGGTCCGAACCTCGATTTTGACCAATCGAGCCGGGGGTTGACTTTTGTTGACTTTTCTAAAATGATCTAAATTGAACCTCTTTCATTTGTGGGTAGTTTCGAAATCTTATTTTGAATTATTTGGTCCATAATTTGCTAGATTTGGTTGGTTTGAAAGCTTGTTCAAAAAGCAAGGTCGTGGTCGATTGATTGCTTGAGTTACAGAGTGAGGTAAGTGTTGGGTCTAACCTTGATTTGAGGGAATTCTTAATCTACATGTTATGCGAATTACATGAGAGACGACGTATATGTGATGTGACGAGTGTATATGCGCCATTATGTTACTTGCTTCTATGTTTTTGCTACTTCATAATATATCTTGTTTCATGCCTTAATTGCTACATTCACTTATTTGACTTACATGCCATAATTGTTACTTGTCATTCAGTTATCTTTTCCCTTCCATGATTCCATGCTTATTTGCTATTTGTCTCCAATTGCTTTATTTGCATACTTAAGTTATCATATATCTTGCTTGTCTTATAGTTTGTAAAATTGGTTGCCTTCTATAACACAGTTTCACTTGTATGAGTTGTTAATTGATAGATATCGATGAGTGGGTAAAGTTGAGACATTTGAGGATTATTATGTGATTCTTCATTTCCTCGTACATTTACTCTCTTGGAGTAGAAATTCTTGTAAATTTTGGTTGTTGAATTGCTATTGTTGATTGATATTAATTGGAGAGCGGGTTGCACGCCGCAACGAAAATTGAAAGGTAATGAATTGAAATGGTGGAATAAGGACGGATTATGATATTGACAAATGATGATATGGTGGGATCGGGTTGCGCGCCGCAACAGATTGTATAAGTTGTGTTTGCTTGTGACTGTTGGATTTGCCTCAGTATTTGAGATGAGTTTATAATACTTGTTATTCTGGGCTCTCTGGTAGTTGGATTTTGAGTTTGTTGTTATGAGTTAACTGCTTTATTTCCATTCCTGTCTTTTCTGTTATTATTATTATCGCGTTCAGGTTATTATAAGTGACCCGCCTTAGCCTCGTCACTATTTCGTCGAGGTTAGGCTCGGCACTTACAGAGTACACGGAGTCGGTTGTACTCATACTACACTCTAACTTCTTGTGCAGATACCGGAGTTGGTCCCAGCAGCGCTGATTGAGATTTGCTCAGATCTAGCTATTAGTGGAGACTTGAGGTAGGTGTACGACATTTGCAGCCCTGAAGTCCCCTTATATATCTACTTAGCTGTTTATTTTGATTCAGACGGTTATGTTATTTTATTCAGACTATTATTTGTAGTACTCTAGACGCTCATGTATTCGTGACACCTGGGATTGCATTTGAATTTCGTTGTTTATTAGTTTATCACTTTATTTCAGACAATTCATTTATTGTTGTCATTTAATTTGGAATTGTTAAAAATTCTTAATAGATATAGCTAATATTGACTTGCCTAACAAGTGAAATGTTAGGCGCCATCACGCTATCGTGGGTGAGAATTCCGGATCGTGACATTTATATAGTTTTTTATCACTTAACCGTTGTTTAGTAACTCTCCCTTTAATTTATGACTCCCAAGTATTTCCCAGAGGAGAGGAGGGATAGCTTACCAGCATTTTGGGTTTGCACCAAATAGATGAATACAAGACACATATCCTGCATATAAACTTTTATCATCTAGGTATATGTATTAATTTCACTTTAATTTATGACTTTTATTATTAATTTAATTTGTTTGACTTAGTATAATGTGTAACATGCAAATAAACACTTTTTGAATAGGGAAAATACATAAGTTCTGAGCAAATAAATACATAAGTTCTGTGCATTATATATGAGGCAGAGAGTTCTCGAACTGCAATTTTTGTTCTTTTCTATTAGTATCTGTAGTATGGCCAATATTTTGGCTAATGGAGTCCATCTCACGTAAGCATAATCATCTTTACAAAGTGTACACTTTGTTGGCAATATTATTTGGGACCCAAAAATATTGTATTGTATGGTGGATATCATTAGCACAAGTTGTATTTTTTCTTTTACAACTAAGAGGCCAAGGCTTTTTTGCCTATAAAAGAAAATGCCATTAGTTCATTTTAAACACACCAACAAGACTTAGAGTCTTCATTTCTTGTTTCTTCCTTTCCTCCTTTATTAAGAGTGTTTTATATGAGAGTTAAGTGTTGGGAAGCACTTGTGTGAACCCTTTCTTTGGAGTGATCTTGTGAAGTTATTTTTTTTAGGGTATTTGGGATTAATTAGGGTATTTACTCTAATTTTGTACTCTCTTTTCTACTCTTATTGGTATAGTGAAACTGTTCCTCTCCGCTTGTGGACGTAGGTCACACTGACCGAACCACGTTAAATTGGTGTCTTCTTTATATGCTTTAATCGCCGTTATTATCAACTTGCATTGTCTTTGTTATTGTCATTATAACGTTGTTTGGCTAAATTCCGCACTACCCAGATTTCTGATCCTAACAAATTGGTATCAGAGCCAGATCTAACCGGATTAGTTTAAATAGCCAAAAATGACTCTAACAAAGTCTTATGTTGAGAAATTTGACAGAAGTGCAAACTTCGGAATGTGACAATTAAAGATGGAAGCTATCCTAATTCAGGATGGCTTAGATTTGGCACTACAAGGAAAGGAGAAGAAGCCGGATAAAATGACGGATGCGGAGTTTGCCGTCATAGACAAAAAGGCAAAAACATGTATCATTTTAAATCTCTCAAATGAGGTTTTACGTGAAGTTTCTGTAGAAACCACAGCCAAAGGTATGTGGGAAAAATTGAAAGCCTTATATAGGAAGAGGACGGTTGAAAATAGACTTTACTTGAAGCAGAAGCTTTATACAATTCGTATGGGTGAAGGTACCTCTATTCTCTCTCATCTTGACACCTTCGATTCGATTCTTATGGATTTGAGTAATATAGATACTGAAATTAAAGATGAGGATCAAGTCGTGTTACTGCTTTGTTCTCTACCCCCATCTTTTAAGCATATAAGAGATATTATGCTTTATGCAAAGGATAATATCTCTTACAAGGATATTAAATCTATCTTAAAATCAAAAGAACAGATAGATAGTGATATTACTGGGGAAGCTAGTGGAACTCAAGCGGAAGTTGGCTTGTTTGTTAGGGGCAAATCCGACTCAAAATCCAGATACAATAATTTAGAGTGTCGCTATTGTCATAAGAAAGGTCACATTATCTCCGAATGCTATAAGCTGAAAAATAAAGAAAAGCATAAGGAAAGGAAAAATGAGCACAAAAATATTGACATTGCCGAAGCAAGTGTAGCTGCTGATGAGATCGAGGGAACTATATTTTTAGCAACTAATAATAGTTTCAAATCTAACAAT
Organism: Nicotiana obtusifolia; assembly: GCA_002018475.1. NCBI lineage: Eukaryota > Viridiplantae > Streptophyta > Magnoliopsida > Solanales > Solanaceae > Nicotiana > Nicotiana obtusifolia. The sequence goes on from MCJB01023489.1 coordinate 128,725, forward strand.
GAGTGAATTTTAGATTCGGGTCGTTCATATCATATGTGTCCTAGCAGGGACTTGTTTACTACATATGATTCAGTTGCAGGTGGAGTTGTCTTGATGGGTAATAAAGCTGCCTGCAAAGTTTTTGGAAAAGGTACAGTCCAAATCAAAATGCATGATGGTGTCGTGAGAATTCTCACTGATGTTAGACATGTTCCTGACTTGAAGAAAAATCTCATCTCTTTGGGCACTCTAGAATCTCTTGAGTGCAAGTACACAGGTGAAGGTGGAGTTCTGAAAGTTTCTCATGGTGCTCTTGTGATCATGAAAGCACACAGATCTGTTTCGTTGTATACTTTATTGGAATCCACTGGTATAGGTCCTACTACAGTTTCGGTATCAGACAACTTGGATTTTGATGGCATTAAATTTTGACATATGCCCATTAGGGCTTTTGTGGAGAGGGTGGAGCAAATTTACTATATCAACCAAATTTAGGCCAAGGTGGAGATTTGTAATATGGCCAATATTTTGGCTAATGGAGTCCATCTCACATAAGCATAATCATCTTTACAAAGTGTAGACTTTGTTGGCAATATTCTTTGGGACCCAAAAAATATTGCATTGTGTGGTGGATATCATTAGCACAAGTTGTATCATTTCTTTTACAACTAAGAGGCCAAGGCTTTTTTGCCTATAAAAGGAAATGCCATTAGTTCAAACACACCAACAAGACTTGAGTCTTAATTTCTTGTTTCTTCCTTTCCTCCTTTATTAAGAGTATTTTGTATGAGAGTTAAGTATTGGGAAACACTTGTGTGAACCCTTTCTTTGGAGTGATCTTGTGAGGTTATTCTCTGGAAGTTTAAAGAAGGGTTCGATCGCCAATTCGTAATTTTAATGTTGTTTGACGTGGTTTGAGGCTTCGACCAAGTCCGTGTCGTGTTTTGAGATGTGTTGGTATGTTTGGACAGGGTCCCCGGGGCCTCAGGTGCGAATCAAATTAGAAATGGATCGAGTTTGGACTTGGAAAACTGGTGAAGTGCACCAGGTCTGGTGTGACCGCTCATGCGAAGGAATTGGTAGTAGGTGCGAGACCGCAGGGGCTTGTTTGGCATCGCAGGTGCGGAGTTGTGCTGGGCAGAGGAGATGCGCAGGTGCGAGGTTTTGGCCGCACCTGCGAGATCGCAGATGCGGGAAAGAGATGTATAGGTGCAAGGGGGCGTGAGGTTGTCGTTTTCGCAGAAGTGGAGCCTAGGTCGCAGGTGCGACTCCGCAGAATGGAGTCTGGTCCGCAGAAGCGAAGGCAGGAGGGCTGAAAAGGAACCGCAGAAGCGGAATTTTGGCCGCACCTGCTTAACTGCAGAAGCGGTCAAGTGACCGTAGGTGCGATGATCGCTGGCAGAATTGTTTTAAGAACAGGATTTGCCTCTCCTTCTTTCATTTTTCACTTGGGTTGGCCGAATTTGGGGAGCTATTCTAAGGGGATTTTCATCAAGCAACAAGAGGTAAGTGATTCCCACCTATTACGAGTTAAATACTTGGATTACATATGGATTTTAACATGGAAATTTATGAAAACTAGTAGAAATTGTAGAATTTTGGTAGAAAACCTAGAATTTGATACTTTTGGATTTTGATCACGAAATTGGACATGGAATTGGAAATAAATCATATATTTGAGTTCGTAATGTTATGGGTAAAGTTTATCTTCAAAAAATTTCAGAATCTGAGCACGTAGGCCCGAGGGTTGACTTTATTGACTTTACGGGCGGAGTTGGGAATTGTTATAAATTGTTAAATTGTAAGCATTGGAGTATATTTTGATTGATTTGCATATTGTTTTACTAGTTTCGGAACGTTTGGCTTGGAGTTGAGTGTTAGAGTGGCGTTGGAGCCAGTTATGGAACTTCGGCGCGAGGTAAGTCTCCTGTCTAACTTTGTGAGAGGGAAACTACCCCCTAAGTGATGTAATTGGTATGTGCTAATAGTTGTGGGTGCTACGTACGCACGAGGTGATGAGATTCCATATGTGCTATATGTACGGGTAGACTTAGGATTACCATGTAATACTTGAAATATTTGAATTCATTCTGCTGGCTTAAATTAATTGAAAATATAATTGAACTTGATTTAGAAATACATGCATATATGTTAGGCCGAGCCTTATTACCTTGAGTTGTTGGCAAGTAATTTGAGAAACAATAAAGGTTATACTCACCTTGTGTTCATATACTGTATCGTAAGCTCGTGTCTCGTAATTCGATAATTCCTTTCCTTTCTTGTGGAGCGGGGCGAACGCCTCGACAGGATTATGTACCACACTCTCATGGGAGCGGGTCGTTCTCCTCGGCAGTATAATAGATGCATCTATGGTTTGTGCCGCTCGACCCTCGGCAGTGTACACGTTATGATGGGATCGGGCCGATCGGCTCGGCATTATCACATTCTTTATGAATCATGCCGTACGACCTCGGCATAATCGTGTGTTATATCGCTAACAATCTAAATTCACAAGGTTCGTCCTTCCACTGATGCCTTGCGTCTTATATGGTACTTCCTTATCCGTTTGATATTGGCACTTGATATTTCTGAGCTATTGAGATAGAATACGAGATTGAGAAATTGATATTGTTAGAAAGAAATTTTGGAGATTGTGTTAGTTACAGTTTAACTCACTACTACTATTGTGCTTCTTATCTGTTTATGATTTACCATGTTGATTTATTGGACCACTAGTAAGTGTCGATGTCGACCCCTCGTCACTACTTCTCCCGGGTTAGGCTAGATATTTACTAGGTACGCGTTGATTTATGTACTCATGTTGCATTTCTGCTCTAAATCTGCACGATCTGACAGGTTCCTTTGGTGATCATCTTGGTGCGTAGGCGCAGCTGTTGAGGAGACTTTATGTGAGCTGTATTCCAAGCGATGCATTGCAGTCCAGAAAGTCTCCATCGTACTATTTATTTTATCCTGTCTTATTTACATCCTGGACAGATGTATTATTATTATTGTACTTCTTAGTAAATGCTCATGCACTTGTGACATCGGGTTTTGGGGGTGTTCTAGAACTTGTTATGGACTGCTTTACACTGATTCACTTTCACTTATTATTTTAATGCACTAACCTCATTATCCAAGAAAGACTTACAATTTTAAAAATGATAAAATGAATAATTAAGTGTTGACTTGCCTAATGGCGATGTTGGACACCATCATGTCCTATAGTGGATTTTAGGACGTGACAAGATTGCTAATGCACTGATGCATTTTAATCCAATCAGAATGCACGTACTTTTAAATTTAAGGATTAATATGCTTTTTATGACATATACAAAAACACCCCTAAAAAATGAGGATTAATATTCTTTTTATGACATATGCAATAACACATCTCATTGATTAGGCATAATTTTTACGTGCAGTAAAACTAACTTTTCAATAGTTGCATAAATATCATATAAAGCTAAAGCAGTTAAATTAGCATATAGTTTATGTAATTCAATATTACGGAATATCTCAAAGCTCAATGTTACGACCCGATCGGTTATTTTGAGCTCTAGTGCGTCGTTCGGCGGTTTGAGGCTTTGAATAGCTTCAATTCAGGTATTATGATTTGTATGTGTGGTCGGAATTGAATTTCGTGAAGTTCGGGATTTGATTTGGAAAGAAAATTCTAATTTCGGAAGCTTTAAGTTGGAAGAAATGACTAAGGTTTGACTTTTGAGTAAACGACCTCTGAATCGAAATTCAAAGGTTCTAATAGGTCGTATGATAATTTCAGAGTTACGCGTATGTTTGGGTTGAGTATCGGACCACCCCGGAGCAATTCGGCGCTTATTATGGAAGGTTGGAATTTTAAAAATTTAAGAAATTCTTAAGTTTGACTTGAAGTGGATTTTAATGTTATCGATGTCTGTTTGGGATTCTGAGCCTTGGAATAGGTTCGTATTGTGATTTATGACTTGCGCGTAAAGTTTGGCGTCATTCCGGAATGTTTTGATAAGAATCGGACACGTTCATCGAAGTTTGAAGGTTTGAAAGTTGAAAAAAAGGTTTTGGCCGTCGATTAGTAATTCTGATGTTGTTTGACGTGGTTTAAGGCTTCGACTAAGTTCATAACGTACTTTGGGGTGTATTGGTATGTGTGGATGGTGTCCGGGGGGCGTCGGGTGCAAATCGGATTGAAAACGGATCGAGTTTGGACTTGGGAGGAAGGCTGAAGCAGCTGGCATCTGGTGTAACCGCACCTGCGAGGTTTTTGGCCACAGGTGTAGAGCTACAGAAGCGGCCCTGTGGTTGTAGAAGCGACATTTGGACTAAGCTGGGATGGCCAAAGATGCGAGTGTATTTCCGCATCTGCGAGCCCGCAGATGCGAAGCAAGCAGTGGAAAGAATAGAAAGAGGAAGAAGAAAAGCAGAATAAATGGAAGGAGAATGGTTAGACAAAGTCTCCAGCGAGTGAATGTGCGTCGGAAGTAGAGAAGAAACAGAAAAAAAAAGGACAAAAAAGATCAGTGAAAAAGAAAGAGGCAAAAAAAAATGCTCTGGCGATAAGGAGACCTGGGTGCGGTTTCAATCGCAAAGGCCATGGCGGCTCCGCCAGGTACATCGCCGCCGGTCATCACGCCTCCAACCCACGACCCAAATACTGCTTCAACTTTGACCAATCCTCAACCCCTAGATTACACCAACATCTTCAAACCAGAGATTTTGAACAATCAGAAGACTGCGAACCCTAAATCGCAGAATCCAGTGGAACCAATCCCATTCAAACGAGCTGCTTTCCTTCATGGAGAACCCTACGTCAAATTTACAGAAGCAGAAGTCAATCGCATGAATATTATTGAAGGACTTCAGTATGCAGTGTTAGGAAAATTCTCATATGGATGGCCTGACATTCAAGAATTGCGACGAATCATCCCATTACAGTGCGGCTTAAAAGGTGAATGTAACATTGGTTTTCTGAGAGACAAACATGTGCTGATTAGATTAACTTTATGGGAGGATTTTATTAAGATTACATCGGAAAGCACATACTATTTTAAAGCTAAGGATGGATATGAATATCAAATGCGACAGCTCATTTATGACGCTAAATTCAAGCCTGGAGAAGAAACGCCAATGGCCATGGCTTGGATATCATTTCCACACCTTCTGCCTACATTCTTTGTTAAGGAGTGCCTGTTCTCACTTGCGTCAGCTGTGGGAAAACCTTTGCACCTTGATATGGCTACCATCAATAAGACAAGGCCTAGTTGTGCTCGTGTCAAAGTTCTGGTTGACTTCTAGCAGATTTGCCGAAGAAAGTGAGAATGGATATTGAAAATGAATCCACTGGTGAAGTCAGAACTGAATGGGTTAAAATCCAGTATGATTTTATCCCAAAATATTGCAAACAATGTAAATTACAGGGACATGACATGTTTGAATGCTGGAGGATCCATCCGGAACTTCAGAACACAAGATCTGCAGAAAAATATGAGTCAAGGAGCAGTGAAGTACAAAGAAAGAATGAGAAAGCGAAAGAAATACCACCTCTGATGATCCTCTCGAGTGGTAAAGTTGTTGGAAATACAGGCCCTCAATGGAAGCAAGCTAAAGACAACCGAGTGCAGAACAAAGATAAGAACTTAGCTAATCAATCCAATCCTGGGTTGGAAATGATTCCAGTGGGGAATGCTACTCAACAACTTAGAATAGCCAATAAATTTGACATACTGGATAATGACAAAAGCAATGATGAAGAGGATAATCAGTTGGATATGATGAAAGAAGTACCAACTCAAAAGATCTCCCCCGCACTTAAACACTCTGCAGCACCTCTGCTTTTGGCAGAGGATCCATCTTATTGTGCAGTAGATGCTCAACTTGCAAAATCAACAGCTGTTGCAAATATGAAGAACAACAATAACAAAAATGCATTAGCACAAGAGAAGCTGCAGGATGTTGGGAATGGCAGTGGAAATAATGCACTAGTAGGTGAAAATAATGAATCAACAGGTCTAAGGGTCAGCAGGACTTTTGTTGGTAATGTTGCCATTAATCAATCATGTCAGGAAGTTCCCTCCCAATCTATTGATACTAATGTGCCAGAAAGAATGAATAATGAAGAAGAACACTCCGAGGAAGGAGAAATATCTGAGGGATGCAACAGTGATGGTTCAAAGAATCCAAAAGGTGCTGATCAGTCCTCCTTCGATGTACCAGATACTGATGAACTACGGCTACAACCAATTACACATTTGACAATTACACCAGCAAATGACAAGCTGCTACTGATGGAGGAAACAAGCACAAAGAACCCAAGAGGAAAGATCACAAGGCCAAATAACAATAAGGGGGAGATCAGCAACAAAGACAAGCCACATAGCTGCACAAACAATCAGGAAGCTCATTTCCACAACCTCAAATGTCAGATGGAAACAACATAAGAAACAACTACATCATCAGCAAAATTAAGCAGTGACAAAGTCGATGCTCTGGATCTCAATATCGATGGACAACCTGCCATCGCAACACAAAATGAAAATATAATGTCCAAAGAAATTGTTCCACTTTCCAACATTGCAAACAAAGGTCTGGGCAGTCATAGTTTGGAAATGGAATTGGATGTTCAACGAAATGCTTCAAAGACAAATTTGGAGGAGGAACTGTCGGGCAACAGTACCAATGTGCCTACAATGCTTTTTTCTAGTCCTCAGGCTGAAAAGATCATAATGGATGCCCAAAATGCAGTGATGGCGCATACCAATATAGTGGGACAATCATTAGTCAAGTTGAACACCACCGTCTTTGGAATACCTCCACAGTCGGAGCTTTCTCTTGGTGAACATGGAGAATCGGGGCAGCTTGATTTGTGTGATCAAGTTGACGACGAAGAAGAGGACTGGGGGGATGACGTCGATGGGGATTCGACTGATTATGTTGTCTTGAGAGCAGTGGTGATGACATGCCATTAGTAGCTTCGCCAATTTTGCCAAATAGCAAGCTTAACTAGAATGCTCCGGCATTCATTCCCCGAAATGCAGCAAGTGTACCGACAAAACTAAATACAGCATCTCAGCAGCATGTGCTCTCGAAATCAGTCTCACTGGATGTAATCATGAGTCCAGTGACTTCAACAGTTAGGCGGCTTCCAATGAGAGCTGCGAAGCAAAAACGGGATGTTGCAACCACGTCAACAAAGTCCCTCCGATCAAAACATAAACCATGAATTTTGAATATTTTTTGAAAAGGTGGGAGGAAGAAGATAAATTGTTTCAAATTGAAGAAATCACAACATTCGACAAGGAGGGGCAATTTTATAAGTCTTACTACTTTTTAATATGTCATTTTATTAGCATTATCATATGCAATATCATCATAGAGTGTATTATAAACTCTATGATGATCATACAATATTTGGTTCTCGCAAGTTCTTTCTTTCTACATGCTTGCTAATAGGTGAGGCCTTTAGTTGCCTCAATAGGATTTGTAAGGTAAGGTTTAGCTCGGTCTGTGTTTAGCTCCTATGCCTTTGGATACATTATACAGCCAAGGCATATAGACAACACTACTCGAGCTTTTGTCCCTCCTTACTTGTACTTTTCCTTTGCGGTTTATATTATTATTAATGGAAAAAAAATTTGACTAAAAAAAAAAAAAGATGCGAAGCAAGCTCCGTAGAAGCGGAAGACGAGAGGGGCAGCTGGGGTCAGAAGCGTATGTTCTCCGCACGTGCGGATGCGCGGAAGCGGTGGCGTAGAAGCGAAAAGTGGTCCGCAGAAGCGGATTTCACCTGGCCTGGAGGGATTTTTCACAGGTGCAGAGCTGCAGGTGCGACTGGTGTTCCGCAGGTGCGGAAAGTTGGCTGGGCGGATTGTTTTAAAATCGGAATTTTTCTCATTTCCCTCATTTTCACTTGGTTAGGGTGATTTTGGAGAGCTTTGAGGGGAGATATTCATCAAGCAACATAAGGTAAGTGATTCCCACCTATTACAAGTTAAATACATGGGTTGTATAGAGATTTAAACATAAATTAGTAGAAATTGTGGGGTTTTTGGTAGAAAATCTAGAATTTGGTATATTTGAAGTTTACCACGAAATTGGACATGGAACTAGGAATAAATTATATATTTGAGTTCGTGGTGTTATGGGTAAAGTTTATCTTCGAAGATTTTCGGAATTCGGGCGCGTGGGCCCGAGGGTTGATTTTATAGACTTTTCGAGCTGAGTTGGGAATTGTTTAACTCTGTGAGGGGAAAACTACCCCTAGGTGATGTATTTGTTATGTGTTAGTTGTTGCGGGGGCTACGTGCGCACCAGGTGACTAGAGTCCATGCGTAGCTAGATTCATGTTATGTCCGGGTAGACTTAGGTTCCCGCCATGCTATAACTGTACTATTTGAGTTGTAGCTTACCGGTTAAATTCCTTTATTTTACGTTGCGACTTTAGGCTAGACTTGTGTAGAGTGATAGACTTGCTATTGTAGAGATTTGACGGGCTTCATGATTAGTCGCGAGATGATTGTACTTCTCTTACGAATTTCTCACGCGTTATGCATTCTAATCGAAAGATTTCCCTTAAAATTTATAACTCTCACGTCTATTCGTAGTGGGATCAGACCCATCAAAGCTTCTTATTCTAATGGGATCGGGCCATTCGCCTTGGCAAGATAGATACATCTATGGTTCGTACCGTTCGACCCTCGGAAGTGCGTACGCTATAATGGATCGGGCCATTCGCCTCAGCAATAAAATAGATGTATCTATGGTTTGGCAATGTTATGATGGATCGGGCCGTACACCTCGGCATTTCTATAAAATACTCTTATGAAATCGTGCATAATAATTAGTGTTGCCAAGGCTTGCCTGACGGCAGTGTTAGGCGCCATCACAACCTTTAATGGATTTTGGGTCGTGACAGCTTGGTATCAGAGCGTTAGGTTCACTTAGGTCTCACGAGTCATGAGCAAGTCTAGTAGATTCTTGCGGTTCGGATCGGAGACATCTGTACTTATCTTCGAGAGGCTACAGGGCTGTTAGGAGCACTTCCCTTCTTGATTTCCTCATCGTGTGGTTTGATTCCATTGAGGCCTGTGCCTTTATTTCCTTCCTACTCAATCTTATGCGACGCGAAACACGTGTTATCAATTGGGCATCGAGGAGTTGTAATGGTACTGCAGACATGGTGCAGGATGTTTTTCCCTAGGTGTTGGGGCACGCTGTTATCATCGCCTAACTGTGCATGGATTGCTACGATGCCTATGTATTGTTATCGCACAATGTTGGTGTAATGGTAAGGTGCTCATTTATGTATTGAGGTAGTGAATGACTTGAGAGGAGGATCTTTCGGTGTATGATTTAGAGGTTCAGCATTTAATTCCAACAAAGGAAAGACAATCGGACTATGGATGTTCAGGTTTTGGTTGATGGTGTAACAAGACTTGATTTTTTCGAGTGTGGTGGAATTTTCATTGTGATGCGGTATCGTCGTCCTTGTTTGAACGCATTAAGGTTTGCCGGTGGTATGGTCTTCTTGATTTTTCCTTCGGGGTAAGGTGTTGTGAAATGGTGCCTGAGGGGAGGTTGTCAGAGATGGCGGTGTGCAGCGGTTTAGAATCGAATTGATATTTCTAATGTTTATGGCTCGGGAAAGATGATCTTCTAGGAGGTTTAGAGTTAGTGGCAATTCATTAGCTCAGGTGCTACAGATAGGGAGTTGGTATAAGGCAGCAGTTGGGTAGCAAAAGTATGAGGGAGGACGTGGCAGAAAGTGTTTTGCGATAGTTGAAGTACTAGCAGGTCAAGTATGAGAAGTAGAGGTTGAAAAGTTGCTTAAAGGAGATGGTTTAACCGAAGTAAGAGTGACAGATTAACATATGGATTCTGTGGTAGGATAGCCGCGTGCCTTGAGAAAATGTAGAACGGTTTGGAAATCGTGATGAAAGGTGATTTGGCCTACGGATTTCATTTGGAGTGATGGTTACTGTATGAAGAAAGATTGAATATGGCAGAAAGGGGTTTGTTTGAAATAAAGAGGGGTGTGAAGATCTGATTATCGTTTCAAGTACAATATGACTTGAGTTCGGAAGGTATAGTTGAACTTTTAGTTGATGTCAATAGGGAAGTAGCAGACTTATACAGCTGGTGGGCGAGTGTGAGCTCAGGAGGAATTACTGATTACGTGGTAGTTGTACCTAGTGCAGCGCCGTTGGAAGATATCAGTAAGGAATTCCACATGTGGGTTATCCCCTGTGAGCAGGTTAGCGGTTGGGTGATGTTGATGAAGCTTCTATGAAGAATACTACTTGCTACCCAGTAAGAGGTCGAATATGTGATTGTGACTGGTGATTCAGAATGTTCATGAAAAGCTTAACAAAAGACTTCGAGAAGTCTGGCAGGTTAACAGTGCGAGATCATGGTAATTGAGAAGGAGGAATCGATGTGGGCCCTGCATTATGTGATGGTAGCTTAAAGCTAAGTGGGGGAGCCCCACCGTTTACGATTAGATCGCGTGGTTGTCTGCCTGTGCGGTTTCTAGTTGTCGGTGCGTTGGCTGATTATTTATGACTAAGAAAAGGAAATATCAGGGGTAATTCAGCAAAGAACTTGATGGACATGTGCTACATTCGGCTTTATCGATGCATGTTCAGGTTTTTGGGTAGACTCGGAGCTTATGCTTTTGTGAATATGGTGTACAAGGAAAAGAGTTCAGCCGGATGCTTCTTCGAGAGGGTGTTCATGTGCTAGTAGAGTGTTGGAGTTTGGTTATATTCGCGACCAGTTCAGAGTGGGTGATTCTCGACAACGGTTCTAGTGGGTTCAAAAATTAAGGTGCAGTATTAGAGGAAAGGAAGAAATAGCTTCGGACTCGAGGAAGGTCTTGCAGAATGGGTGCACCAGTTAGAGATGCTATTGTGCGCTTGAAAAGGGTATGTGATGATTCATGGGTATTGAGACGATGTGGTCTCGCGATTCGGGTCACTCGAGATGAGTGCAGATTGAGTTTGTTATGTTGTGAATGGAGCTATAATAATTATTATTATTATTTCTAAGACAGGTCAAGAGTTTATTGAAGAAGCTGGGTCAGTTAGAAATGGTTGAATCGACATGGTTGTGGCAATGATCAGTTCCTTTGGTACGTAAAATTATACATATAGGTTGTGGTTGTACGTGCGGGCTTGGCAGCCACCATGACCTTTGGGAGGTATTTGATTCAAATGGCTTTGTTGTGTAAATGGATGTCGGAAGAGTTATGGCGGTTTAGATCACGGCTTGAGGTTGTATTTTCTGCGGTTTGGGAATTCAATTGCGTGTTGCATGGGCTCTTCAGAAATGAGCTAAGTGAAAGGTTTCTAGCCAACAAAGTGTTATTCTACTGGTAATTCAGGGGTTATGATGAATTCTGGTATTCTCGCGTAGTGGCATGATAGGTGCAGTGAGCGGCATGGGAATTTGAAAGTTGAGGATCGGGGTTGCGGTTCGGTGTTGACAAGGATGTCACGAGCTCGGATGAGCCAGAAAAGAATTTAGATGCTCAGAGTAAGCTGACATTATCCTAATGTCGCCTGAGAATACTATTCTGTGGAAAGAGCATTGTGTATTGAATTGCGGGTTCTTGAATTGCTTTACAGATTAGTACGGTTGGTGGTATAGAGGTGTAGACTTTGCTACCTGGGCGGAAGGTCGTGAGAGCGTACCCCACGGGAAAATTGTATGAGTGTAACATGCTAGTAGCCTGATTGTTAAAGATCGAAACCAAGTACGGAGATTTTGGTACTATCGTTAATGTGAGAGTTTATGCTTGGAAGGCGCTCTATTCCTTTGGTTGTGAACTGTGGGGTTTTGCCGGATTGAGACGGCTTGATTGTTCGCACGTGTGTTGAGGCCCCGTGTAGCTTGTGGTGTCATATGAGCAGGATGACTCTCAAGATGCAGGTCATTTATCGCACCTTAGTCGTTCTTGGGTTTTGTGGCATATGGCGCTATTCGTCTCCCCAGAGTTGTATTTTTGCACATGGCGTGCTTGTGGCCGATATTCGTATTCCGTAGGTAGAAGCATATAACATATGTTCCCTATATCTATTCATGCGTATCTTGTTTCTCATTTTCTGAGAAGGGTTCATAACATCTGTTCGACGGTTTATTTCGTTACAGGGGCTGGGTAATTCTTTTCTAGAGTTCTTTCTTCCTTACGTGTCGTATTAGAGTTGTAGCTCGTCGGCGCATTGATGGCGTCATGTGAGATCTGAGTCAGTGTTTGAGGTGGCTTATTGCCTGAGCAGCTTGTACTAGGTGAGACGAGATTATTGGACCTGAAATTTTTGCAATCAGATTAATATAAGGTACATTAAAGGGAAAATATCTTTATTCAGTTCAGAATGTGGTAATGTTTCTTGTCAGGAGGAGAGACTCCATAAATTATTGATTCGGCACGTTGTTATCAGTTTCTACACGTCTCTTTTGTCGTGGCAGTATTGCGAGAGTTGGACAGGATTTATATACGTCTTATATGGTACTTCCTTATCTATTTGATATTGGCACTTGATATTTCTGAGTTGTTGAGATAGAATACGAGATTGAGAAATTGATATCGTTAAAAAGAAATTTTGGAAGATTGTGTTAGTTACAGTTTTACCTTGCTACTACTGTTGTGCTTCTTATCTGTTTATGATTTACCATGTTGATTTATTGGACCACTAATAAGTGTCGATATCGACCCCTCGTCACTACTTCTCCCAGTTAGGTTAGATACTTTGGGTACGCGTTGATTTACGTACTCATGCTGCACTTCTGCACTAAATGTGCATGATCTGACAAGTTCATTTGGTGATCATTATGGTGCATAGGCGCAGCTGTTAAGGAGACTTTATGTGAGCTGCATTCCAGGACATGCATCGCAGTCTGCAGTGTCTCTATCGTACTATTTATTTTATCATGTCTTATTTCCATTTTGGACAAATGTATAATTATTATTGTACTCCTTAGTAAATGCTCATGCACTTGTGACACCAGGTTTTGGGGGTGTTCTTGAACTTGTTATGGATTGTTTTAAGCTGATTCACTTTCACTTTTTATTTTAACGAAACTGTACGTAACTACGATTTATTTTAATGCACTAACCTCGTATCCAAGAACGACTTACGATTTTATAAATGATAAAATGAATAATTAAGTGTTGGCTTGCCTAACGGCAATGTTGGACACCATCACCGCCTATAGTGAATTTTGGGACGTGACAAGATTGCTAATGAACTGATGCATTTTAATCCAACCAGAATGCTCGTACTTTTAAATTTAAGATTGATATGCTTTTTATGACATATACAAAAACACCCCTAAAAAATGAGGATTAATATGCTTTTAATGACATATGCAATAACACATCTCATTGATCAGGAATAATTTTTACGTGCAGTAAAACTAACTTTTCAATAGTAGCATAAATATCATATAAAGCTAAAGCAGTTAAATTAGCATATAGTTTATGTAATTCAATATTACGGAATATCTCAACAATGTAACGGCCCGACCGGTCGTTTTGAGCTCTAGCGCATCGTTCGACGGTTTGAGGCCTTGAGTAGCTTCACTTCAGGTATTATGACTTGTACGTGTGGTCGGAATTGAATTTTGGGAAGTTCGGGATTTAATTTGGAAAGAAAATTCTAACTTCGGAAAGCTTTAAGTTGAAAGAATTGACTAAGGTTCGACTTTTGAGTAAACGACCTCGGAATCGGAATTCGAAGGTTCCAATAGGTTCGTATGATGATTTCGGACTTGGGCGTATGTTCGGGTTGAGTATCGAACCACCGGGGAGCATTTCGGCGCTTATTATGGAAGGTTAGAAATTTAAAAGTTTAAGAAATTCTTAAGTTTGACTTGAAGTGGATTTTAATGTTATCGATGTCCGTTTGGAATTTCGAGCCTTGGAATAGGTTCGTATTGCGCGCAAAGTTTGGCGTCATTCTGGAATGTTTTAATGAGAATCGGCTGCGTTCGTCGAAGTTTGAAGGTTGGAAAGTTGAAAGAAAGGTTTTGGCTGTCGATTAGTAATTCTGATGTTGTTTGACGTGGTTTAAGGCTTCGACTAAGTTCGTAATGTACTTTGGGATGTATTGGTATGTGTGGATGGTGTCCGGGGGGCGTCGGGTGCGAATCGGATTGAAAACAGATCGAGTTTGGACTTGGGAGGAAGGTTAAAGCAGCTGGCATCTGGTGTAACCGCACCTGTGAGGTTTTTGGCCGCAGGTACGGTGCCGCAGAAGCGGCCCTGTGGCCGCAGAAGCGACATTTGGACTAAGTTGGGATGGCCGCAGATGCGAGTGTATTTCCGCATCTGCGAGCCTGCAAATGTGAAGCAAGCTCCACCGAAACGGAAGACAAGAGGGGCAGCTGAGGTTGCAGAAGCGGATGTTCTCCGCACGTGCGGAAGTGCAGAAACATGTGGTGGATGGCTGAAGTGGTGGCACAGAAGCGAAAAGTGGTCCGCATAAGTGGATTTCGCCTGGCCTGGAGGGAACCGCACCTGCGAGGGACTTTTCGTAGGTGCGGCTAGTGTTCCGCAGGTGCGGAAAGTCAGCTGGGCAAATTGTTTCCAGATCGGGGTTTTGCTCATTTCCCTCATTTTCACTTGGTTGGGGCGATTTTGGAGAGCCTCAAGGGGAGATATTCATCATGCAACACAAGGTAGGTGATTCTCACCTATTACAAGTTAAATACATGGGTTGTAAAGGGAATTAAACATGAAAATTAGTAGAATTTGTGGGGTTTTTAGTAAAAAACCTAGAATTTGGTATATTTGGAATTTGACCACGAACTTGGATATGGAGTTAGGAATAAATTATATATTTGAGTTCGTGGTGTTATGGGTAAAGTTTATCTTCTAAAATTTTTGGAATTCGGGCGCGTGGGCCCGAGGGTTGATTTTATAGACTTTTCGAGCGGAGTTGGAAATTGATTAATTATGGGTATTAAAGTATATTTTGACTGGTTTGCATGTTGTTTGAATAGTTTTGGATCGACGGGCATAGGTTTGAGGTGTTGAGAGGCCTTGGAGCCGGTTTTGGAACTTCGGAGCGAGGTAAGTCTGCCGTCTAACTCTGTGAGGGGGAAACTACCCCTAGGTGATGTATTTGTTATGTGTTACTT